>JAHWFP010209422.1:5595-28816 GCA_023313725.1 Lithobius niger | reverse complement strand
ACTGTAAATCCGGCCACAAATATCACCGTATGCCTAGGAAAGAGATATTTTTCGTTTAGTAACGTTCTGGTTGAAATCAGGTTTTCTAGTTGCAGAATCATCGCGTAGAATAGCTGCCGCTTCTAGCTTGTTGTGCGTAGCGTTTTAGCGTGTTTTAATAATTTTTTTTAAATAAAAAAAGGTTTGCACACGTTTTCGTTTTGATTTTTGGAACCCTAACGACGAAAGGAATCGATAGGTAGGTGATTTAAGTCAATAGCGTGAAAAGTAAGGTTTCCAAACAATTACCGAAAAACGTTGCATTCTTGGAGCACGTTTCTAACCAACCTCTATGTAGTTGGAATGAGGCAAAAAAAGAAAAAGGTTTAACGAGCGTTAACCACTCCTGGTCATTTGCCCGAAGCCCTAAGGTCCTATGTCTGCAACAGCCAGAATCCCAGGCGGTCACCCACCCAAGTATCAATCCAGCTCAATGCTGCTTAACTTCGGGGATCTGACGAGAACCGGTGTTTCCAGCGCTGCAAGGCCGCAGACAAGTTTTCACGTAACAATGCCAAATCATAACAATGGAGTTTTCGTGGAGTGTTCGAATTTGAATGTTCAATACTGCACCAAAATGAAATAAACCTTTTAGAAAACAATCTAACTTACACATACGAGTCGATTGCAAAATTGTTGAGCTGAAAGACGAATGTAGGAGGAGTAGTAAAGACAGGGATACAGAGTTTTAAAGGAATAATGGAAAGATGGTTGGGGAGGGACACCAACAGAGGCTGAATTAAAAAACCTAGCATTATGTCAGTCTAGCTATATACCCCTCAGCCGCCGCCCCACATTTTTATGAGTCAGCCGAACAGCAGCCGAATATATTTTGGCTCGAGTCGCAAATTTTTAAGCTGTAGTGCATTAAAAAAACATAAACAATCATAAAATTACTTGCAACCCTTGTCGCTGATGGCGAACTTCTTGACTGGCTTATGTTTCATAGTTTTTTAAAACCAGTTCTTTTCCAGCAACTTTATGAGCGCCATGTAATTGTACGGATGGTCATTAGCATGTATGGTCACTTTCGGTTTCGTTTTAAGATTCCAGTAATAATGTCGGGACAAATTTATTTTTATTTTTGTGGAATAACTAACATTAACCGCCATTTCAAACAGAATTGGACGATATCAATAAACAATTTCACAAAAGTCATTAGCAAACATGAGTACAAGTCGGTCACTGCCTACCAAACAACAACGAAAAAAGGAAAAAATTTTGCTAGTAATTTATGAATCCTACAACTTTGACAAACTACTTATAACTCTTAGTAACGCATATACAAATATTCACAGTGCATTTCAGCTAAAAACAGGAAATAACAAACACTATATGGGCCTTGCCACGCCAATTCCACGCCAATTCCACACGCCAATACACGTGTAGGTTGGATTTTATTTAAATGCTGTAATTTGAGGGAAGTGATTTTTTCCCCATCACGGATTTCTGCTTTTTTTCTTTATTTGCTAATCATAATAAGAAATGCATTATGTTCTGGGGGCGCCCCCCCCAAAAAAAATCCTCACATTTCGTCTTTTTTTCTTGTGCTGAAGGGTCGTCGTTGATACCCTTTGCTTCGTTTTGGTCGATTTAGCAAAAAATTAGCCGCCAGCCAGCCGAATTTATAGTTGGCCAGTGGTGGCCAGAAAATCGGTGGCTAGCCGCAGTTTAGCCGAAATTTCAGTTAAGCCAGCTGGAAATTACAAAATAATGCGGCTAAGGGTTATAAGTCTAGCTAGTATTTAAAAACTGACAGGGGTTTTTGGTTCTTTATTATTGGCTCATGTTAACGCGTAAAGTGCAGGAAAGTTGAGTGTTCATAATTAAGTCTTTACAAAAGCATGCTACGGTCAGGTACTGAAGTAAATTCTAGTATACCATAGTGCTTTAGAGGTTTCTCGCACTCCCAGCCGAAGCCATGGCACCAGAAGATGAAAGGGACAGTTTTGCTAGGCAATCCCAATCGGAAATTCCTAGGATCTTTTAGATGCTGCAATCAACATGAGCACAACCCATCATAGGGCCCTTCTTTCCCCAAAAATGCCAGGAGTGGCTGAAGTCAGGCTCGAGCACAGGACCTCTTACACATGAGACAGTCGTGTTAACCATCAAGCTACCTTGCGCCATTCTAGTATAGTGCAATCATGCAAGTGGTACTGCTAATCCTAATTTGGAGTCATATACAACTGATAGCATAGTGCAGTCATACAAGTGCTACTGCCCAACCGTAATTTGAAGTCATACAACTGGTAGCATAGTGCAGTTATACGAGTGGTAACTGCCCAACCTTAATTTGGAGTAATGATTAAATTAGTTCAAATACGGTAAAATGTGATAGATATGGCCATAGTCCTATAACAAACAAATATGGTAAGAAAGGGGCCAACTATGAATACTGCAATGCTTTGGTGCCAAGTACTGCATTACTTTCAACAAAATACCATAGTACTGTCTTGGTACTAGGTATGGTAAACTATTTTAAGTGTAGTACTGTCATACTGCAAGATTGGCATGGCCCATTCCTAGTGCTGTATTTTTTAAAATCACATCCAAATGGAACTGGACTTTTTTCCGTACCGAAAGTACGGAAAAATGTTAAATCAACTTACCTTTCAATGTAGACTAAGCGGAACTGGTGTCTGAATCGGATTCAAGAGTTGCAATGAAAGTGTAGACTGATTCTGTACCAAGCAGTTCAAATTCAAAACAGATTGAGAAAATAATATAACAGTTAAAGGGATACTATTTACGATGACATTACCATGACATTAACGATGACGTTACCATCGAGGCTAGTTTTATTACACTTGAAGCTTTAAAACTATGTGGTTTTAACGTTAGCAGGAGAATCGTTATTTCATGATGAGGATTTAAACGTGTTTCTCCTTGAATTTAGCTGTGAGTTGCGCATAGCAGAAGAAGTTTTAAAAAAGTTGGGTAAAACGTGTTATTGGAACTGTAAAGACTTTAGTTTGCTTTAGCCCTCGCAACCACAAAAAAACTTATAAATTAGTCATGAAAATGGCCTGGAGACACAGCCAAAGCATTAAAATTCATTACGAAATTTTTGAATTTAAGCTATATTATATTGGGGGTTTAAACAATTCCATTCAACTTCCAAATTCAAACTCAAATTCTTTATTCGAGAGCCGTGACCTGCAGTCGTACGCTCTGTACATCACTAAGTAAAACATAGAACAACAAAAACAATTAAACAAAACCATATCACACCAACTCGCCAAACAGCCACTCAAACCACTTGTACGAATCACAGTCTGACACGGGCACAATATTCCACCACTGCTAATAACCTGGGTACGGCAGTATTACCAGACGCACACTCGAGGAGCAACTGGAGAGTCGGATGCGTGACCAACCACTTCGACAACACTCGTCTTTCTTCAGCATAGCGCCTGCAGACAAGAAGAAAGTGCTGCACAGTGTCCTCAACAACTGCTGACATTGCGGCCAGTTCACAAACTGTGCTTGAAGCAGCCGCTAGAAGATGGCACTTCACGCACAACTTGGAGATGGTATCACCATGCCAATCCTCCTTCGCTCCGATCTCTCCGAAACGACGCATCACAATAAATTTTTCGGTGTGCTTCGTGGCAAATAGTTGCATAACCGCTGGGCACCAGGCCCACGGACTGACAGGACAGACTTGTCCGGCATCCCAAAACCCCAGTTGCGAGGCACTCTGTAAAAACAACACCCCGTACCCAGCCGCATCTAACGCATTGCACACTCTGTCACTCAGCCTCGCATAGTCACGGAGTATCATCCCGACAGAGTGACCGGTTCACCCAACCTAACCTATACTGATGCGCATGCAATAACGAATGATCAGTGCGCAATCGGCTGAGGAGACGCGCCTTCCAACGTGGTAACCTATTTAGCACTGACTGGAGGCTGCAAGCTGGCTGGATCGCAAACAGGAACCTGCCAGTTGCCGCCTGCTGCCACTGTTGATCCCATTTTCGCAGCTGCCAATCTCGAACCATTCGGCACCTGGACTTCACTGACAGAGTCAGTTCCGCCCCTTCTGCACCCCCCACAACTGCCTCTCTAGCAAGCATGTCAGCTTGTTCATTTCCCCAAACTCCTGAGTGGCCTCTTACCCACCGTACAGATGGATACCCCGACTGTGATGCCAGCCATAGTTTCCATACTACTGAAAACACCAATCGGTCATCCACTTCCATGCGCTCTACCGCCCGTTTCAACATCCCTATCCCCGCTAGAGAATCTGTCACTACAGAAAAGGACGGCAGCTCATATCTAGTGCTACATCTAGTGCCACAGACATTGCGGCCAGTTCACAAACTGTGCTTGAAGCAGCCGCTAGAAGATGGCGCTTCACCCACAACTTGGAGATGGTATCACCACTCCAATCCTCCTTCGCTCCGATCTCTCCGAAACGACGCATCACAATAAATTTTTCGGTGTGCTTCGTGGCAAATAGTTGCATAACCGCTGGGCACCAGACCCACGGACTGACAGGACAGACTTGTCCGACATCCCAAAACCACAGTTGCGAGGCACTCTGTAAAAACAACACCCCGTACCCAGCCGCATCTAACGCACTGCACACTCTGTCACTCAGCCTCGCATAGTCACGGAGTATCATCCCGACTGGATCTTCCGCACCACGGCTAATATTCCGCATGCACAGAAGGGCCAGCAGTTCTTCTGCACGGCAGCGTAGTGGAGGCTCGCCACATTCAACCCAGAGAGCGTCCACTGGTGTAGACACCAAACACCCTGTGATGATCCGAAGGCACTCATTGACTACTACTTGAAGAGCCTTCACATGCCGTGACACCGAACATAAAAATGGTAGATGGTAGTCGAGTATTGACCGAACAAAGCTTCTGTACGTCGAGAGAAGAGCGCCCCTGCAGACAGTTTTGTTTTGAGCCAACACCTTAAGGACAGAGGTCCTCACTCGGATCCTCTCTCGGACATTACTCACGTGCTTGTTCCATTCAAGCCGCTCGTCCAGTACCACCCCTAGATAACGTACCGCTGATGATTGCTTGACAACTACCCCATTAACTACCACTGTGGCAGGAGTCAGTTTTCTAACCATAGACCGTGTGAACACTACCAGCTCTGTCTTCGCAGGTGCCAGCTGCAAACCCCTGTCTGCCAACCGTGCAACCGCAAGGTCAAGAGCCTTTTGAACGTGCGGCATTATTTCCGGCACGTCCGACCCAACAAACCACATCGCAACATCGTCTGCATAACAGACGATATTGGTAGACAGACCGAGCTCTACTAGCACATCATTAATAGCGGCTGCAAACAGCAACGGGCTCAAGCAGGAGCCCTGCGGAAGCCCTCTATCCGAAGTTGCTTCCATTGACTAAAAGCCATTTACCCGCGTCACAAATCGCCGCTCTCCTAACAGCGCTACAATAGCACTCGTTAACTTCGCTCCAACTCCCATGCCTTCAAGAGCCGCTCTGACCCAGTCAATCCGGACTGTGTCATAGGCGGCTTTAATATCAAGGAACACGGCCACTGCCACATTACCATGGACCCACGCTTCGTGAGCGTTCAAAAGGTACAAAGCCGCATCTTGCGCACTCCGACCGGACCTGTACCCAAATTGGAGTGGCGAAAGACAGTTATTGTATTCTAGATGCCAGTCCAATCGCTTCACCAGCATCCGCTCATATACCTTACGTACACAAGACAGAAGCGCGATAGGTCTATAATTCAGCAAACTCGATCTGTCACTCCCCGGTTTATGCACAGGGACTAAGACAGTAAAAAGCCACGATGGGGGAACTATTCCACCATCAAAGAGCTCTTGAAAAGTATCCACAACTGCTTCCTTACCTAAAACTGATGCTGCTTTAAGATCCCCATACGATACTGCATCTATTCCCACAGTACTACCATCTCTGCATTTCGCCAGAGCTCCTGTAAATTCACCGTAAGTCCACGGCTGGTCCACTGCACGCTGAACACAAACATTCTGTGGCGATTGGCCACCACTCGGTAATGCATACACACTTGCAAATCGCTCGTTGTACGCGTCAGCCATTGATTCACCACGTAAAATTCGTGGTCGTGAAGCAGCAACCTGCAATTCATACACCCACTGCTGTGATACCCTCACACTCTCACCGCGCAGAATTTTCCATGCGACAGCAAGCTACCCCGTCCCTTTGACCTGTTCACACAAACGATTACCATAGTTAGCCTTCTCTCTTCTGATGAGAAACGACGCCTCTACAGCAGTGCCGCGGTACACCAACCAGTGCTCATCACATGGATGGCGCTTCCACCGGCGATAAGCTGAACGCCTATCCCGCACAGCTGTGGTGCACACATTTGTCCACCAAGTCGGGTGAGTTACAGCAGACAACCCTTTTTCCCTCTTCCTTCCCTGCACATTCGCTCTTATCCACGGAGCTATTATCCAATCACTTATTTTAGGTCGGATCCAACGCCTATCTCTGGGCACCATTTGTACACCCCTAGGCCGCAGTACCACCGGATAGTGGTCACTGCCACGCTGATCGTCCGACACAGAAAAACCATACCGCTGTGCTAAACCCCCTGAACACAGGAACAGGTCCAAAACTGACTCCTGCACTCGCCCATTCTGCCAACAGACAAACGTGGGCGTCTCATCTTGGACTACCGTTAACCCCTGTGCAGCAATGACACTGGATAGTCTGCGTCCTTTGGTGTCGATTCTAATGGAGCCCCAGTCAAAGTGGTGCGCATTAAAATCTCCACCAAGGATGCATGGTGGCGAAAACTGCTGTAGCCAGGTCGTCCATTGCAACAGCGTTGGATTACCTACCACATGCACAAACACAATGCTTACCCATTGATTATTCATCCATACCTTGACAAAGCATGCGTCAATTTCCTGAATGGGGAAGCGAACAACTGACACTAAATATGGCACTGTCCATTTCACTAAAATTCCCACTCCCTTCCCCGAGTGAACAAAATCTGCCTGAAAAGGTGCCCCATCAAAATTTTCTATATGTCCTGTCTCCTGTAAGCCTAAAATATCAACACACTAACATTTTTTCAACATCATTAATCTTACTGCGCATGCCACGCAAATTCCAGGAAGCAATAGAAAACAGATTGAATGCGCTCAGAATAGGTTAGGTTAGATTAGGTTGGATCCTGTTGTGCCAAACTATCACTCCGCTGATGCATCGTGGCAGACTTAACATCCTCACATATTTGTGTATCTGCTGACCACTCAACACAACTCGAAACGACTTCTTCTATTACTCCTACTTCCAAATGATCCACAAGCAGGGCTCCACTCTCATGACACTTCACCCTCTCCTGATTCCTGAACACTCACTTCACTCATTTCTTCACTTTGTATTTCTTCCTGATCATTTCTTGGTCGACATCTGCGCTGCTCAACTGCACACACTTCTGAAACTTGCATTTCTTCCTCCTGCACTTGCACATGTACTTGGTCTTCTTGCAATGTCGCACTAGCAACACTACCACTTGGTGCTTCACACTGATTGCTTGATTTCCAGTTCATCTTACCTCGTTTCCGTTTAGCAGGTGGTTTGGTCCACTCCCCACCACTATCAACTCCAGAACCGCCGTCTGCGTACGAGTGATCGGCATGGTTTTCACGCTGCTCATCAATTTTCCCGCTGCGGGTCGCTTGGCCATGCGCCCCAGGCCTATCAACTGCACCACTTTCTGCTGCTACTTTTGTTGACACTCTACGTTGTCCTATGACACTCCGATTCTCTGCTTCTTTTGCCTCTTTGATTTTCATAGCCACCCGCAAATGACTGCAAAGGTCGCGTGGATCTCTGTAGGGCCCACAGGCAGCACACTCAAGGCTCGTGCACGTGCGCCGGAAGTGACCTCTGAGCCCACAACAAGGGCACTTGGGAGGCCGGTCAGGGATGGTCACAAGGGCTGGGATGCCACGTACCAAAATGACATCTGGGACATCTCCAATTGGAGACGATTCATGCAGCTTAATCTTGATCTGTCGCACACCCGTATCACACAGGGCCTTGCCCCGCACAACCATTTTTTCAAACACATGCGACTCCACATCGCCGATATCTCCAAATGCCCTACTTATGTCAGCCACAGACACCCCACTGGGCAACCAGTGGAGGCGTGCCTCCAGTCGCTGCTCTTGCAAGTCGTAACTTTCCACTTCACACCCATTAATCATCCATCATAATTGCTTCCAATAATTTTCGTTTTGCTGCAGCTGACTTTGTTACAATCTCAAATGCATTGCCAGCCCTCAATGATGCTACCCTTAGAATCTGATCCGCACCAATCACACTCTCCACAGTGTAGTACACCTGCAAGGCTGGGTAGGGGCGACCCGCTTGGCCACACAACAACATCACCGACATGGTCATGTCTACATTAAAAAGGCTCCCTCCATAAAGCTTGCGTAACGTGAGCAGATTATGAGCACGATTTCGTTTCTTAGCCACAGTTTCTTCATCATCACTCACTGTTCTGGGCGCACTTGGAGTGAAAAGATTCTTCACTGACTGCAGGACAGCCTCTCGTTCTTCCTCACGTCCCGCTCCAACTTGCATTGCAGATTGCCACAGATCCTCCACTCTTACTACCCCAAAACGCCGAACATCTTTTTCCTGAATTCCACGTTTTCTTGATTCACGGAGCACTGCTGCGTATGTCTTACTTGAAACAATTCCTGTGTTCATATCCTCACTGGTTACTACTTTTCCTCTGTAGAGATCCTCTAGAACAGCATAAACCTCTGCTGCTATTCCTCCAGGGCTGCGGCCACCATCTTGCTTCATATTGTTATTCAGCTGCCCTGTCTCACCTTCTGGTCTCATCCCATACTGGCGTACATCGGCTTCTGATACATTTCGTCGACATGCCTCTCCCATCACCAGTTCATATGTGTCCCTGGATACGACTCCCGAATTAATGTCTTTACTCGTCAGTTGCTTTTTCAATAACATCTCTCTCAAGATAGCTGACACATCCTCCGCCATCTTTCATGGCCGGTCCACTCTTTGGCATCAACAATGGAGAATTCCTTTCGCCTTCAATGACGTATGTTCTTATTTACAACAATGAAAATGTTTGCATTGTTGTCGGGCTACTTCAACCTCGATACAGTGAGATCATTTTTTATGCCCAAAGGTATACATTGGTCTATTCAGTATAGACTAAACCCTGAAAACAGCGGGTTAAAAGGGTTAAAGGGTTTAACGAGCGTTAACCACTCCTGGTCATCTGCCCGAAGCCCTAAGGCCCTATGTCTGCAACAGCCAGATTCTCAGGCGGTCACCCACCCAAGTATCAATCCAGCCCAATGCTGCTTAACATCGGGGATTTGACGAGAACCGGTGTTTCCAGCACTGCAAGGCCGCAGACCCTGAAAACAGCGGGCATCCTAATTAAATAATCGATTTAAACCCCGTTGAGCCTGTCACAATGGGCCAGCATGTGCAAAACAAAAAACGAATCGTGCTGACGTTATTTTACTGCGAATGCTTGACAATGTGATTGTGCATGTAACACTGTTTCGCAATGATGTCACTGTTGACATATAAGTTATCGCCTGAGAACTAACAATATCGAGGGCCACAGCCCCGAGCGATTGTTAGTTCTTTGCACGAGGGAAGCATGCGATAACTTATTTATCTACTCAAGTCAATGCATCTCAGCATGACAATAAAGAAGTACGCGTCGTCAATAATCATGTATTTAACGTGGTAGTCCAACAATGCATGGCGGAAAGGAAATATACGTTTACTTTTGCGTATCACACACGGCGATGGCAAAACTCCAGCAAAACCAGCAAACTCTCTCCAGCAAAACTAAAACTATTAATTTCTCCGTTTCTATTCAATATATTTCGACCAAACTTGGCCAGATAGTAGATCGCAACTTTTCCCAACTTTATACCAACTTTTATGCAATTCCGTGCAAGAATAAACGTACGGAGCCACACGTATATTTGAAAAGTGTTCGCTTCTTATTGTTGTTGTGGTTGTTCTTGTTCTTGTTCTTGTGTGACACGGTTTCAGAAAAAAACTGCACCTACCTAAAATCTGAAACATGATCTTAGCCAGAAATTTCCCTAAGTTTCATCCTCAGAGGCATCACTTTTTCGATTGGTCCATCAATTCCGGAGTTACGGGTCCCTGAACGATCATTTGATTGTTTTTACATTGTTTTAACCATTGTAATTAGGGAACAATGCCAGTTAGCAAAATCCAGATCCATTCTTTTATGTCTTTGCTAAAACGTTGATTGTTGAAGGGCAAAATAAAAGAACATAGGGCATAGGACCTTAGGGCTTCGTCGGGCAGATGACCGGGTGCGGTTAACGCTCGCTAAAACCCTTTGAAAGAATCCGTGTTTCAGCTAAACGAATATAGATTTAAACCAAACTAAACTACGTTGTTAAACTGTAGTCCTCCGGCCTCGAAATTGGCAGCTAGAAACGATAGAATGTCGTATTTATTTCGTAAATGCAGGCTTTCAGAGCTGAGTTGAATTGTTTCAAAGTGGCCAGCAACAATCGAGTGCATCCCTTTGTTGCGTTTGTTGCTGGCCATTTTGTAACAATTGATGATTTTTAATTGAAATAATCAAAAATGTACAGTTGAAAATATTGCATCTGTTTAAGTGCTGTTGTGCTTTACCAATCATATATTTAAAACGTAAAGAACAACAGCACTTAAACAGATGCAATTTTCTTAACTATTACATTTAATAATTTCAATTAAAAATCATCAATTTTTAACCATGTACCTTTCAACAAGTAAAGTGTGACTTCAATCATATAACCCCGTTGTGGTTGTGTCGGAAGTCGGTGCGCAAAATCCCCCCTACTTTGGGGGTGAAACCATCCCCCCCCCCCACATCCTTGCCCTTTTTTTTGTCTTCTTGCCCTTTCGGTAGACATAATCATGAAGAAAATCTATAAAACCACCGATACCGATTAGGTTAAAATAAAGCACGTCCCAAAAAAAAGGTCCTCAGAAAAAGCCCCTCACCCCATCTTTTTTTTTTTTGCTGTTCAGCAGGCGCCCTTGTCAGTGCGTCCGACATTTTACATGGAAACTAACCATCTCCACAAACAACCAAAAATGTACCGCCGAAAATACAGCTTTTAAAGAACGTTTTAAAGGAGCAACTTAAAATTTTCACAATGGATATCACATTGTAGTGAATTTTAATGCTTGAAATGTTACAGATGTTGCTCTTTTTTAGTATTTATTATGGTGAGAAATAACTTGCCGCTTAGTGTCCTGCATAGTTATAGTGTAGCCGAGTGCTCCGAACGAAGTTCTCAGCCCCCGTTCATTGTAGGGCTCCTGCATATTTGTATTGTTACAAGAGGGCTGAGATACGGATATTAACACTGGCTATCGCCAGTGTTAGTAATGATCGACCTAGGATCTCTGTGTTAAACTTTCAACTTTGAGAGCTTATAACTCCGTCAAAAGTAAACATCTTTAAACCAGTTTTGTAATCTAGCCTTGACTAGTCAAGGCCTGTCTGCAGTCGAAAAATTGTGAAATTCGGGCGAACCAAACCCGAAATACAGAGAGGGGCAAAATAGACAACTTCTTGTTCTCCTTTTTCTTGTTGTTGTTGTTCTGGGGATACTTTCGTCTGTCCTCTCTACAGGTCAAACCATTTGTCCTATGAAGCTGGTTCTTAGCTCATTTTACAGGTATTGGTCTGTAGATGTGCCATTTCCATAAGGCATTTTCTAATTGGTCAGGTGGTTCAGGGGTTATGGAGCTCTAAACGACCAGATTGATTGTTTTACATTGCTTTCAACATTGTTATTATGTAACAATGCCAATTAGCAAACGCCAGCTGCAAGACTGAAGATTAAAGGATTTGTTTCTATTATTAACACTGTTGCAGACATAGGGCCTTAGGGCTTCGGGCAGATGACCAGGAGTGGTTAACGCTCGTTAACCCTTTAAACCCTTTTTTTTAAGCCAGTGTTAGTAAGAGTCAGCCTAGGATCTCTGTGTTAAACTTTCAATTTGGACCGTCAACTGCACTGTTTTACAGTTTAGCTGCAATTCTAAAAGTAACACGAATTAATAAACAAAAACGGAACGTTAAATGTTTAGAGTAAGGGTCTAAAAGTCAAAACCTAGAAGGAACACGGACAAGCTTTGACAGTAAGGGTCTAGGTGTCAAATTTTGTAAGAGGCTCGTAAGCATTAGACCCTTACTACCCGGTGGTCAAAAATAAATACATTTTTTACGAAAAACTGGAAATCCTTCTACAATGACCCATGTGATGATCCAGTCGTTGGTATACGTTTGCTGCTTTGCTTTATGTTGAAAATTATTTGTCCATTTAGTAACATGACAGGGTATTCGCAGCAGAGAGCATTACTGGTTATCCTCTACCGTAAATCTACGAAATATAATAAAAAATTCTAAAGCATCAAAATACAAAATGCCAAACTTCACAAGAAAATTGTGGTCTTAAAGTTCCATAACAATATTCTAAGAACAAAGAAACCTGCTACAACCGTTCATGCACATTCTGTCCGAATAGAGTAGAACTAAGCTAACCACTGTGTAGTAAGGGTCTAATGCTTACCAGCCTCTTACAAAATTTTACACCTAGACCCTTACTGTCAAAGCTTGTGTCCGTGTTCCTTCTAGGTTTTGACTTTTAGACCCTTACTCTAAACATTTAACGTTCCGTTTTTGTTTATTAATCGGTAGATAAAATACTGGTATTGCTTGTTGGGTGAACGGTTCTCCGCTCATATTTACGGATATTTGTTCGATTCCAAAGTACCCCATCACCGTTCATGTTGCTGAACCTCAACGACGAATAGCCCCTTCACCCAACTTCCATTAAAATTTTTGTAATAAAAGTAAATTGAAGTGACTATTCGACGTTGAGTTTCCTTGGCATGAACGGTGGTGGGGAACTTTGGAATCGAGTCACAATCCATAAAAACTGGGTTATTTGTTGCTGAGTAGCTATAGTTTGTGCGATGAAGGACGCCTTCGAAATCGTAAACAATGAAGCGGTTCAATAATAAATATGTAATTACTAGATGTGTAATTGCGAATGGGCTCCATTAATGACAAATAAACGTTTATTTTACTAGATTTAGGGCAGTGACGGCGCTATGGGTGGGCCAGGGTGGGCCATAGTTGAAATCAAATGAATAAACTCAGCGTTATTCTTTTATTATTTTTATTTACTTAATTTTTTTGCAGAAACTTTGCAATATACATTGTAGCCTAATTTACTGTGTGTGTTTATGGGGCGTATTTTACACAAAAAAAAAATTGGACTGCCTTGAAGCACGTGACGTTCAGGTTAAATTAAACGGAATAAAAGAGCTTAACATGGCTGCCTTGAAAACAACGTCCTTGGCCCACTCCGTTTCCATAATTTTCTATCTGTCGGCACCCCACCCACCCCAAAACAATTCAGTCCAGACACCGTCACTGATTTAGGTCTAAGTCTAATTGAAAAGTTCCACATTTAACAAATAAATTTAAAATAATGAAAATAACTGCTACAAATGCACGTTGTTTGGGACGCAACCTTCATCGGCTAGAGTGAGAGCTATCCACCAACAATAGTTACCAGACAACATTTTAAGATTGCAGTTCAAAGACCATTCCTCGCTTCTACACTTTTACATTTCATTAATGGCAACTTCATGCAGACATGCATCCACCACGAGCATTATTAATGGGACTTAAAGAAGCCGATTTTCGCCTTTAGCGAATAAGGATAATGTTGCATTGCATCATGGGTAAAGGCGTTGTTTAGGAATGCTCGCAATTTTTTTTCCGAGCGAGCTAGCCTATATCTGCACGGTCGAGCGGACGATATCTGCAACAACGAAAAACAGTAGACGATGAGAAATTTTGTTCGTTTTAGGTAAGTTACAATTGCAGTATAAGACTTTAATTGTGATATGGAAACAATAAGTTAACTTGGGCTGCATTGTTGCTCGGCCACGGCCAATTTCTGTTGCCCTTGACGTGGCACTGGACTTGCAGCTACCTTCGTTTTCCATCCAAACGGACTCACTTTCGGCCTACAAGTTGCTGAAGACTTCATGGGAGGGCCTGGAGGTCAGGGACCCGCTGATCTTTTCCATTGCGTGGAAGTTTTGGGCGTCATTACGTACCAGCACGGTGGCCTTCAAATGGGTCAAAGGACACAGTGGAGTCCGGGGTAATGAAGAGGCGGGTGGTCTGTCGTGCGAGGCGGCACAGCGGAATTGCGCTGAATTAGTCCCGCGGCTTTCTGCTCGCATGCGGCGATATGCGGTTCGTCAGAGAGCTGCGGCCAGGTGGCAAAGTGCGTGGGAGGGTACATCTGGTGGGAGGGATCTTTTTGCCGTACACCCTGTCTGTGGCACGGCGTCAAATGTTGACAGGCTTAGTTTTAAGTATGCAAGAACGCTCTCCAGGTTGCGTGTTGGCTGTATGTTGCTCCGAGCGCATAAGTTCAAGTATGGGTGGGTGGGATCCCCACTCTGTCCACTCTGCTTGGTAGATGAGTCGCCAGAGCATGTGCTCTTGTTCTGTCCCAGGTATGTAAAGGAGAGGGAACATCTTTTCCCATGGTTGCAAGATCTTCCAACGCTGGCGGGGCTTCTGTCTCATTCACGGGGACAGAATCCAGTTAGTAAGCTACGGGCCATTGCCTTGTTTTGTGCTGAAGCGAGGATCACAGTTTAGTTTGGGACCCTCTCCCCTCCTTCTCCCCCCCCTCCCCTCTCCGACTTGTTGCAGGGAAAGAAGGTGTGCACAGTGAAAGTGGTGACATGGCGGCGAGGTTCTGTGTCGGTACCACAACGAGTGGCAGACTGTGTAACGGCCGAGGCGTGACCATTGCGTGACGTATTTGTGAGCGCACCCTGGATCAACTGGGCGTGCTGGTGAGCTGTAGTTTGACAAGTAAAGGAGTACGGATGCGTGTGCTGATGTAGCGTAACAAGCGGTGAAGTGCAGACTGGTGTGTGGGAGTGCTCCGGCCGGGTAGTGCGCTGACCGTATTTCTTGTGGTGTAATTCTTGTTACTTGAAGTGGATGTTGCTGTAAGTTTGCCGCATGTTGATGCGGCTTGGTGTAGTGTGGTTTGACGTGTTGTAATTTTTTAGTTGGGGGCGTTCGACAATAGGTGATGGCCTCAATAAAATCATGGAAAGGAAAGGACAATTATTTTGATAACAGATGGCGTGTTCCCCAACGTTCAAGAAAACAGCTTTATGAATGATTTCAATCTTGAGATTTAAAACCTCCCCAAGTCAAATTTTAAAAGGCACCTATTGGAGCCAATCGTCAACTGAATGTCACATTTCAAGTATATTGGTCTCATAAATTATTTTATCTGAGTAGAATTAATAGTAGCGGTACTTAGCATGAAATCAACGATGTTGAGATACCGTTTTCGTATTGAAATCCTTTATGAGCAACTCTGAAGCAAGCGGATTCTGCAGCAAAAGGGGCCCTTTCTGGCCCTCTCGGAAGGGATCTCAGCCTTGTTCCCTCGGGCGCTTTTCCAACTCTGCGTCTGAGGTTACACGCTTTTTGGCAAGCCTCGTGGGATGGACAGGACGGCAATAAATTACGAGCTATTAAAGGAACTGTTGAGGAATGGCACTCGGCGTGTCGCCGCAGTCGCCGTGAGGAGGTGGTGTTGGCCCGTTTGCGCATTGGTCACACTCGAATTACTCACTGTTTCCTTTTGCGGGGGGTTGACCCTCCTGAATGTTATTGGTGTCGGCGGCCACTTACGGTCCGCCACTTACTTGTTGATTGTTGCCATCTTGATGGTGTTCGTCGTCGTTTCCATCTTCCGCATGACATTGCGCGTCAGTTGGGCGATAAGTTTGTCCTCCTGTCCGGTGTTTTCCAATTTTTGCAGGAGGTACAGATGTATGACAAGATTTAGATTAGGGGTTTGAATAACATCTCTGTAATGTGTGGTGCAGTGGCAACCCGGACCACTGCACTGTGACTGAGGTTGGCGCTAATGACCAAGTTGTCGACGCGCCATTAAGCCTCAATTCCCCCCCCCCAACTCTGAAACATTTATGCACAGCTTTGAATGTCTCTACTTTAAGTAGCACAACAATACAGTCAGTTTTGTGTGCTCAAAGGGTTAACGAGCTTTAACCACCGCCCGAAGCTCTTTGACAATGCAACAATGAGAACAAAGTGCCAGTAAGTGGTATGGTGTCAACAACTAGGTGGCAACAAGTAAAACATGTGATTGTAGTTGTTCTGTAGCAGTTATCGCCCAATTTCTCGATCTCAGTCCTTTAAAGTAGGTTGAGGAGGGACAGATCTATTTACACGAAAAGAGGCTGAATTTAAAAAAATAAAAAACTTAAGTGTTATGTCAACGTAGCTAGTAAATAAAAACTGACCGGGATCTTTACATTCCTTATTATTAGCTCAAGGTAATGTGTAAAGTGTAGGCAAGTTGGGTACTCATAATGAAATCATGCAAAGGCATGCCACCGTCAGCTGCTGATTATTCTAGTATACAGTACAGTATTGCTTTGGAAGTTTCTCGCACTCACAGCCTACTCACATCACCAGAAGAAGAGAGAGACAGTTTTGCTAGGTAATTCCAATCTTTTACATGTCAGTAATGCTGAGTGGTAGGACTCCGGCCTTTGGTTTCAAAGGTCGTGGGTTCGATTCCCCACTCAGGCAGTCTGACATTAAGTCCAAAAGGCAACGTAAATAGGTTTGCATCCGTATTTATTTAAGAGTTGCGTTAAACATCCCATACAATTGGACGCAGGCATATCCAACTTGAACTGCCCAACCCTAATAATTTTGAGTAATGGTGAAATTACCTCAAATATGTGGTAAAATATGAATGATATGACCATAGTCCTAAAACTAGGAAACAGGCTTTGGGCCTATTCTAGGCGGAGAGGACAAACCTTTATTTCAAATTTATAATGACTGTACAATATTCGTTAATACTCCTTAAAAATCTAGTACAAATGCTCATCCGGCTAAGTTTGGGCTCTTTGCCTTTTGGTGTGACGTACTGCTGTTATTTGCAGGCCTTTGTCTTATTTTAGCTTTATTTTCAAAGGCCAAAGCTATGAATCATATTTATAATTTATAATTTATTAATATTATATTAATAGGCTTTTGTTTGCTCCATCATTTAATGTCTGTTTAGTTATTTTTAGCTTCTTTCCACATCCGACACTAAAGTTGTGAGCCATCGCCGCCAACTAAAAATAAAACGGCACGTAAAACGGCACGTTTGTCACGGCTAGTTAGCCTGCCGCCTTTAATAATTTTGACATTGTTTACAACAAACTTACTTCTGTGCAAAGTGCCTTCCCCAGATTACCAAATGTTAATAATAAAGCGTTTAATTGTAAGGTATATATTCATCAGAGTGATTGTTTTTAACAATAATCAAAAGATTCAGCAGGTTCACAATGCTGCCACTGGTGTAATACTTGACAACGCCACCAACAAAAATATTAAGGCGCACACCTCTATCAGGTATAGCGACAGCGATCTTAAAATCATATTATGATATGCTTTTAAGATTGCTTTCGCTGTGCCTAATAGAGGTGTGTGCACAATAACGATCCCAATATTGTAGGTCCAAAAGTGTTAGTTCTTAGGCTTACTTTAGCCTTTAGGCCTAATTTTTAGCTTTTAGGCCTAATTTTTAGTTGTCATTTTTATTTCGTAAGTAGCAGCTGCGTGTGAGATTAGGCCTACTCATTAATGCACCATGGTATCGAGACTACACGTTGCCGTGGCAACGAGGAATCTTTCAACTATTAGACACAGGCATGTTGTTGTTTCGTGTTGTGTGTAAACACGTCGTCTGTTGTTTATTTCATTTTTATATGTATAACTTCGCTGTGATACGACGATTTAGGTTTCATATTCGGGATTCCCATCGCTAGTGTAAATGCCAGTTTCGTCGCCATGCTGAAGGTAATCCACCCAAGCATTCTTTTTTTTTTCAAATGATAATAAGGTGTATTGTTAAACGGAATCCTTTTGTTTTTATGGTTGCGATGTTCCAGTAGTGGTTAAAATGCGACAATCAAATGTTATTATTTCATTGAGTTCCGTCTAAAAAGGTTACCAGCTAGAAAGAAGCAACCAAAATTTAATTTGCAGTGTTTTTTTAAGTTAACTTGACTACCATTAGCATGGTATATGCTTCGTCGGAATTCCTTACCTATTCAGGATTCTAAATTAACAATGGTGAGTGTTAGAAATAAATTGGAAAATTTGTAATTTCTTATAATAATAATAATAATAATAATAATAATCTTTATTACAATTACAATACGGGGATGCATCGTAATCCTCGAAACTATCATTGATAGTTTGTGTGAGATTCAAATACTATCTTTTTCAACGAACATTCATACATATTCAACACTTCACCATTGGTGATACATGATAGAAATATTTTCATTAAACATTATATTAAACAAAAACAATCTTATTAACTTTTATATATACATTATTTATCTGAAATACCCAAATACAAAACAATGCAGAAAAAAGAATAAACAATATAGTAATAATAGAATCATTTTTTGCATTATTTCATTATTAACCTTTCAATCAATGGTTTTTTTAGTTCTTTTATACTCTGATAGTTCATCAAATTTCTATCTAATTTATTGAAAATGTGTGGTATGTACCACTGCTTGTTTCTTTTACCATATTCGTTACTTATTCTTGGTGTTGTAAAAATTTGTTTATTTTTTCGTAAATAATTGGAGTTATGCATGTTATGTTGTTTGTAAGCATTAGAATAATAGTTCTTTGTAATTACGGTGTAGTTTCTCAATTTTATTAATTTTAAAATTCTGTTTTCTTTATATATATCACTAGTAGACTTTTTTTTAATTTCATTTCCAAATAATATTTTGACTATTTTATTTTGCAATTTTTGTAGTCTTTCTATCAGATAATCCGCTGTGAACCCATAAAGTTCAAGTCCATATCTCAGTACACTCCCTACCCACGCATCATACACAATTTTTTTATTTTTTGGGCTTAAAATACTTCTTAATTGATATAATTTGGGTAAAATTTGTCTTAATTTTGTTATAACACGTAAGATATGAGGTTTAAAATTCCAGTTTGTATCTATGTTGACCCCTAGATATTTTGCATCTTTTTTCTTTTCCAATTTTAAACAGTTGTTATTGCATCCATTAGTTAATGTATTATTATTTAAGTTTTTACAGTTCCCATAATGTTTAATAATATACATTTCTTTGAATTTATTCATCTTTGGCACATTTATGTCTATTTGGATTGTTTTTTCTTTGCTAATGAATAATTCATTTGTTATGAACCAGTCATTTAATTTATTAAAATCATCCTGTAAATTGTTCATCATTTCTGAATAGTTATTGTTTATTGAGATTAGAATTGTGTCATCGGCAAATAAATAAGTTTGCGTTTTTTCTAAGTTGTTTGAAATATCATTGGTATAAATTAAGTATAACAAGGGTCCTAACACTGATCCCTGTGGTACACCAAAATCGATTTTGTTTAGTTTGCTATTTTTTCCATTTAATTGTACAGTCGTTAGTCTATTTTTCAGATAACTTTTTATAATGTTATGTATTTTTCCTCTTAATCCTAATTGTTCACATTTTTTTAATAATATGTTTTGGTCGAAAGTATCGAATGCTTTCTGTAAATCCACTAGAATGACTCCTACATACTTCCCTTCATTTAACGCCTTCGTAATAATTTCATTGATTTCAACCAATAGATCTGTTGCACCTTTATTTTGTGTGTATCCGTATTGATTTTTAGATAATAGCTTCATTTTTTCTAAAAACTGTCTGATTTTGTTTGCAAAGAATTTTTCTATTACTTTGTCAATAATTGAAAGCAAGGCTATTGGTCTATAGTTATTTTTATCTGTTTTTAAACCTTTTTTATATATTGGTCTGATTATTTGTATTTTCAGCATATCTGGCCAGATTTCATTTTCAATCATTGCATTAATAAGAATTTTAATTGCTTTTGCTGTATTTACTTTTGATTGCTTTATGTGATCAGTTTGAATTTTATCAATTCCTGTTGCTTTTGTTTTTTTCAGTTCATTAATTATTGTTATTATTTCATTTTCCTCTGCAAAATCTAAATACATTGTCTTTTTTATTAAAGTATCTTTTGGTTTTGGTGCCTTATTTAGTTCTCAGTGCTATTTCCCTTTTTTGTAGTCCGTGTGTTCTCGCTTCACACTTTCTTTTAAGATTGGTACCTGACTTAGAAAACTATCATTAAAATCGTTAGCTGTTTCTATAGCAGTTTCTGTTTTAAATGTGTTTCTTATGTCTACATCAATATTTCCTTTTTTGATTTTACCTGTGACTTCATCAACAACATCCCATATAGTTTTTTTATTTTGTTGCAAATTACTTAATTTTATTGTATAATAATTTTGTTTACATTCTTTAATTTTTTTATTAATTTCCCTTTTTAATGTTTTATAAGTTGTAATTATTTCTTCGGTAATTTCTTCAGTTTTCCTGATTTTATTCCATAGTTTATTTTTATTGTTTATTTGTTTTACTAACTCATCTGTTAACCACTCCTTTCTTTTTTCTTCTGATTTTTTATAGATTTTTTTGTTATTAAGAGTTTCTTTTATTATATTATCCTGATAAATACTGTTTATTTTGTTAATGATTTCATTATGAATCGCGTTCGGACAAATCTTTTCAGTTAAACAGTCCCAGTTTATTTCATTCATTTCTTTTATAATCTTATGATGATGTAGTTTGACATACTTTTCATTTTCTATAGTTTTTGCTTTAAATTTAGTATCACTTTTATCTTTGTTCCACATCCAACACATTGTAAAGTTATGATCAGAAATTTTTTCAGTAAGTGTCCCTCCTTTTGCGTCACCTAACCTATGTCTTACATAAATATGATCTATACACGATTTTTGTATCATATATTTTCCATTTTTAAATACAATTTCTTCTCTTGTTGGTGAATCAATTTTTTTATCATATCCGAGTTCAGCTAATGTATTTTCATATTTATCGATTAATAATTGTTCATGTTTATCTTCAACACCATCAGTGTTTTTTAATATGTCAATATTTATGTCTCCAACTATTATTTGAAATGCACATTTTTCATTGTTATTTTTTATCAAGTCTTTTAAATTTTTTATAAATACTCTTTTACTGGTATTTGGTTTTCTATATATAGCTATAAGCCTAATTTTATTTTCTATGTTCTCCTTGTCCAAATCAATTTCAATTATATTATTATCATCCCAATCAAATTCATTTACTGTAACTTCAAAATCATCTTTGATAAATAGCATTATCCCTCCTCCTCTTTTTGTAGTTTCTCTTGTTAGTGTCTTCCTTACATACCCTTCAATATTATACATTGACTCTTCTTCTTTTTTTATATTTATCTCTGTCAAGATAATTAGTTCCCAATCTATATTAATATCTGATAATTTTTTCTTCATCAAGTCCCAGTTTTTCCTTAGGCTTCTAATATTTACATTTATTAGTTTCACATTGTTACTGTTACCCACATCTTCTTTGATTCTTTCTTTTATTTTACTGCTACAGTCAAATATTATATTTACGAATTTGTTGTGTCTTGCAAATTCACTAGGTCATCTTCTTCACGTATAATTTTCACTTCTTTTACCTGTTCGTTCTTCCTCATCATAATTTTTCCATTACGGAACCACACGTACTTAAAGTTATTATCCTTTGCAAACATTTTTGTTTTCCAAAAAAGACTTTTACTGTATGGCGTCATATTCTCGTTTAGGTAAATTCTCTTCCTGTTTCCATTTCTGTACATGTTGTCGTTTGTAACAATCCTTTTTCTTTGTTCAAGCCATTTGTCTCTACAGTCTCGGTGTTTAAATTGAATTATCAATGTACTTGGTTTTTGCTTGTCCTTGTTGGGAATTCTGTGGGCCGCATCAATTTGGTGATCTTCAAAGCCTGCCACGTTGAAATTTTTTGCCAGGTTATGTATAACTTCTTGTACATTTTCGTTATCTAGCCAGTCTAGTTGACTAATTTCTAGATTTCTGTTTCGATCATACTGTTCTTTCTCCTTTGCCTCTCTATTCATTGCCTTCATTGTATCTTCTATGTGTTTAAATCCCAAATTTTTTTGTTCAAGTTCTTCAATTCTCTCTTCCATCTTTTTCATAGCTGTTTTTATTGCATCATTCTCCTTCTTCAGGTCATTTTGTTCTTCACTTAAAAAATCCAAAGTCTTGATTATATTTTCTAAAGTGTCTTGAGCTTCAATCATCTTGTCTATTTTTTTTTCCATTCTGATCATTCTTGCTTCTAAGCTTATGCTTTGGTTAGTATTTTCATCACCTTCATTTCCTGCACCTGGATTTGTGTTATTTTCTGGAAACATATCCTCATTGTCCTGGTTTCCATCTTCAGCTGTTTTATCTTCATTGTGATCGTCGTCATTGCCTTTCTTTCTTTTTCCTTGGTCACTGTCAGATTTTTCTGAATTATTTCTTTGATTCCTGCACCTCTTACATTTCCATTTTTCTTTTTCTGGGTCACTTTTTGCTTTCCATGTTCTGCTTGTCAATCCAGCACAATTGTAGTCATATTTCGATTTGCAGTTTCCACATGTTGCCCAGTCTCCTTGAGTTCCCAGTTTATTTTCACATGTCCCACATCTAGACATTATACTTTTTGTGAATTGTGGCTTGTTTCACTTTCAGTTTCACTCTTTGTTTCACTTTCACTTTCAGTTTCACTTTGGTTCAATGGTTTGCAGTCTGGTTTCATTTTGGTTGAAAAAGGTTTGATCTGGGTTACTTTTTTGAACACATTTTCGAACACAAAAATTTTTTCGATGCCAATTTCTTCTGTTACACTTTCTGAACGTGTTTGCCTCAAACGTTTTTGGTCAATTTTGGTATTTCTGTTCATATTTCACTCACCAGTCTTTCTACAGTTGATCTCTGTAACCTTATGCTTCTTCTTGTCCACTTTTTGAGTTATAATCTTACTGGAATCCTTGTTCTTTCATCACGATTCTTCAGTGATTTCTACCATCACCAAACAACAGCAGCCATGTTGAATAATAATAATAATAATAATAATAATAATAATAATAATAATAATAA
>JAHWFP010209421.1:44222-55330 GCA_023313725.1 Lithobius niger | reverse complement strand
GTTTTTCCCAATCTTGAATCAGTAGCAGCCGGTCTCTAATTGTAGCCAGGTTTTTCCCATTCTTGAATCAGTAGCAGCAGGTCTCTAATTGTAGCAAGTCCATTCCAGTCCTACTTTTCATTCATTCTGACGAATGAATTCCATTTCGTTTTCTTTCGGTTAATTCTGCCGCAATTTCGTTCAATTCCCCACAAATTTAGCCTAACCCCAGCACAACTATTATAGGGGCAATTATGGCAAAGTTGAGGAAATTGCCTAAAATGTTGACGAAGTTGGGTAATTTCTGGCTGAAATCGAATATTATTGTGTACTTGCTTACGGCCCGTCTTAGGGTCTTGACTTTCGAGCGCCCCCCCCCCCCCCCGACCCACTTCACATTTTATCTTCGGAATTTAGTTTGCATGTCAGCATTCCCCTCTCCACATACTAATAACATTCTGAAATGACTTGGCTTGACTCTTTTTTTTTGGGGGGGGTCTTCGCTAACTATGGTAAAGAAATTTCCATGTACCTACTACGACCATCGCTTCCCCCTTCCTCCAACACTGCTTCTCTTCCAACTACATCGTTTCTTTTCTCGATTTACTACGACGCACCTTTGCTATCGATGTACTTCTACCCCAATTGCGTTTTCATCCTTCTCTCCCCTCCCCCAAACGAAGCATACGTAGATTCGTAGCCTCCCTACCACCCCCGGATATTTTCGCCGGTACACTCTCGTTTCGCCGACTCCCGGTTCGCCGAATTTAGGAAACGATATGATCCCGTTTCGCCAACTGTCAAGTTATTTTAATGACGTCAACTCAGAAACAATTCTACGATTCGTTTTAACTTGCAATGACATTGAATAGACAGGAACAAGACATTTCGATTTTGAAACTTGAAATGGTGCTTGCTTTAGGTATGCAACATGCGCCTATCATTTGTTAAAAAAAGACACACTATATTCGCTAATTTTTTTAATAGAACGTTTCAAGGTTAAATCGATGTTTACAAATCACACATGTTAGATGTTTATCAAATTACATTGCGTTGCAAAGTCAAGCTAATAGTTACGCACACGCCACCACCTAGTGTAGCCTAGTAGGCTAGCTGTAATACGCCCTATTAATGGTAGGTCTATCCTGAAGGGGGAAATCCGCCTCTGGCAATATATTTACAAATATAAATATAAATAAAAACATGAAACATTGATATAAATCCGCCTTTGCCAATGAGCCCGTGACGCCAATTTAGCTAGTGGTAGGCTAGCTGTAATGTACTGTACATGTTATTGACTGGTAGCAGCGTAACTAACGGGTGAGGCGTTTGGGGGGGGGGGGGGGGCCGGGGGAATCAAGGAAAGTGCCTTCCAAGAAGGAGACAAGGGGACGTAAAGAACCGCGAAAAAATTTTACGCATACAAATGCTCGCACCAATCGCGTAGTTCTGTCGTATGCCTGTCAATATAGTTTTATTTTTGGATACTGACAGTAACGAAGATGTGCCGTATTTACATAAATAAAAATAAAAATTCGAAACCACTGTCAAGCAGAGCAGTAGCACAACGATATTTCTTAATGTTTCGTTGATACTTCAATGTTTTAAAAAGTGCGGGCCAATAATTAAGTAGTTATTGGCCCGCAGTTTTCAAAAAAGCATTGTTAGACACCATTGTTGCTTCCGGGCCAATAACTCGGACATTAGGTTTTTGTAGGGTAACGCAGCGATTTACCTAGGGACCCAGGGTATCTCGTGCTCTCTTGTTTCCCGGCTGGCCGGTTGCAGTGTGAAGTGTGTAGACGGATTGTAACTTTAGGTCTTTAGTCTTAAGTAGTTTTAAGTAGTTTTAGAGAGAGCTCATGGTGTTTTAGCCGTTACGCTCTGTAAATAAAATAAAAAAATAAAAAAAAATAACTCGTAAAGCGGGTATTCATTGTTTGTTAAATAGATGAAATTCGCAGTACACGATGGTAGAAGTCAACGAATGGCACAATGAAATTTAATATGCGAATTGCCAAAAATGTTCTTTGCCCCCCTGTCGGGGAATTATTGCGTCCCCACCCTCCGAACTGGGGTTGGCTGGCGGCACTACTGGTCGACACGAGCACGAGACACTACAGGGCCTTTCTCTTCCCGAAGCATTTGTTTTTTTGGTTTTTTTTAGGGAGCACGAATCCAAGTGTTACTGTTTTCATTCGGTCAGTGTCTGGTGTCATTATCCACCCACACATCAAATTCTAATCTACGTATACGACAATTTTTGAATAAGCAACATCGTCGCAGGAAGTGAAAAAAAAAAGAAATGGGGAGTGTTACAATCGTAGCGCATCGTGCAATATGGCAGTACATTTTTTATTTCATTGCTAGCTTCTTGTCAAAATAAGGTTCATCTCAAAATTATTACTCCACTGTTTAAGTAACTAAGCTAGAAACTGTGGCAAATAATTATTTCTTAAAGTTATGAAGTTTTTAACCTACCTGCGAATGAACTTTTTATTTCTTGTGGTCAGCGAAACGGGAATGTATCTTTACTGAAATTCGGCGAAACGGGAGTCGGCGAAACGTGGGTGAACCACTTTCGCTTCCTTCCTTCCATCCATCCCTCCCCCCCCCCCCCCCCCCATCTCCCCCAACGTGATTCACTTCGGGGCGTCGGACAACGTCTAACTGGAAAATCGTCTAATGGAATAATTGTCTAAAATCTGCCTAAATAAAAAAATCTGGAAAAGCATCTAAACGGAATATCGTATAATGGATAATTGTATAA
Organism: Lithobius niger; assembly: GCA_023313725.1. NCBI lineage: Eukaryota > Metazoa > Arthropoda > Chilopoda > Lithobiomorpha > Lithobiidae > Lithobius > Lithobius niger. The sequence goes on along the minus strand of JAHWFP010209421.1, from coordinate 52,581 downwards.
TCAATAAACGTCTAACTGGATTAACGTCTAACTGCGGCTTCTGATGTTATATGTATAGCCGCAGCGAGCGCGGCAGCGCGAGCAAGGCAGGGATATTAGACGATTTTCCATTATACGAATTTCCAGTTAGACGCTTTTCCGTTATACGAATTTCCTGTTAGATGACATTCCGTTATACTGTTTTCCGTTATACGTTCTTCCAATTATGCGATTTTCCAGTTAGACGATTATCCCTCGCCCCATTCACTTTTCGCATAGCGCCCTGGGAGTGTCAGGCAAACAGCAAGCGAGCCAGTCGCCTGGCCTATTCTTAAAGCAACATCCCGCTTGCTTTATAACAGCCACGCGCAGTCATGTGCCAGCGCGCTGCCGTCGCGAGATTCGGCGTAGTAATACTACAACGTCACTTCCGCCCTCGTCTTCTCGTGATCACGTGAACGACGCGGAACGACGTCTGGCCTAGTGGACGAACTGCGGGTCACGTGACAGCATTGACGCAAAAACTGTGTCGTCACAACCGGAAACAATGAAACGTCATGGTTATTGTAGGCGCGCAAAAGATCATATACGTGCGGGACGCAGTCAATAAAGTTACCAATATACAACAGGAAATCTCGTAGACGCCACATTTTAAAGCGGATTTTTAGCCAGGAATTGACTAACGGTGAGTAAATGAAACTTTGGGGCCGTACTTGATGTGGAGGATCGAGAAAAATGGTGCTGGTAGGAATTTGTACGATTAAGGTTGAATCAAATCAGTCAAAATAAAGCACTCGAATAAAATCAACTTCAAAACCAAATCAAATCTAGGCAATGCCGCTCGAACGAATGATTTGGCGAGTCAAATCAACCTAAGTCGGACATGGACTGTCAATTCAATTCCTACCAAGTCCGTCATTTTATAATTTCAGTGACAACCCAATTCACGTCCAAATCAAGTCAAGTAGAATTGAAGGTTAATAAAATCAATTCCACCCCAGTTCATTTTCTGAAATTGGCCAACGTCAAATCAATTCCATCAGGCCCACAAACGTGAAAGTGAGTCAATTAATTGCAACACCAGAATTGACTCTCATCCATCACTGGGACCACACCGGAGTCTTCCCAATTTCGCAGAATCCAATTTTGCAGAAAGAAATGTCCGTTTTTGCAGAATTAAATTTTGAGGTCAGTATTCTACGAAAATGGAATCCAGAAATTATGAATCAATTTTACAGGAAAAAAATGTCACCTGCTAACCACTTGTTGAGCTGCATTGGACATGACCAAGCAAAATTTTGTGAACGTTCATTATTTGTGCAAGAAATATTCTAATATACTCTAACAGTACTTGAATGATGGGATCAATTGTTAGAAAAATTAGGAGACTTCTGTTGAACGGGTTCACGATTGTTTGCGCCATACACTTTAGGAAATCTCGACCCACCAAAACCAAAAATGGTATTAATAAACAAAAACGTATCGTTAAAAGTAAGGGTCTAAAAGTCAAAACCTCTAAGGAACACGGACAAGCTTTGACTGTAAGGGTCTAAGGTGTCAAATTTGGCCAGTAAGACGCTGCTAAGCATTAGACCCTTACTACCCGGTTTTTGACGAACAGCTGTCTGAAATCGTCCTATAAAGACCCATGAGATGATACAATGATAGTAGGGGTGTGGGTTTCCTACTTTGCTTTAGGTTGACATTTTTTTTCGGTTTGGTAACATGGCATCGATTCCAAGCAAAACAACCTGCTACAAGCGTAAGCGTGTACACCCATTCTGTCTGAATTACTAAGTCATTAATAAATAGACATAAATCGCTGGAAATTATATTAAGGAAAATTGGAAATTAGCCAACAGCGAAAATCGTACACTAGAAATAACGAAGTTCAGTAAGCCACCTTTATGCACTTAAGTTTCATCGGAGTGCAACGAAGAGATTAAGGCTCTGTGCAAGTGATCTGGGGGCGAACTGGGTGGCCGGTTCGAATCCGGGTCATGCCACTCCGATTTAACGTAAGTGCATAAAAGGTGGCTTACTGAACTACGTTATTCCTAGTGTATGATTTTTGCTGTTGGCTAATTTCCAATTTTCCGTACTAAGTCACTAACATGATCACCGAGTAGTAAGGGTCTAATGCTTAGCAGCGTCTTACTGGCCAAATTTGACACCTTAGACCCTTACAGTCAAAGCTTGTCCGTGTTCCTTACAGGTTTTGACTTTTAGACCCTTACTTTTAACTTTTAACGATACGTTTTTGTTTATTAATCCGTGTTACTTGGAGAATTGTAATAAATAGGTGTGGTGGTGGATGAGTGGTTGGGTGTGTATGACACCTTTATAATTAATTTGTTGTTTGTTTTGTTGCGCCGCCTTTTAGCTCAGTAAATAGCTATGGCCTTACTAACCTGGCCAAAAAAAAAAAAGGGTCAAAGGATTTTAGCGAGCGTTAACCGCACCCGGTCATCTGCCCGACGAAGCCCTAAGGCCCTATGTCTGCAACACCCGGAATGGATTCCCAGGAGGTCACCCACCCAAGTACCAACCTGGCTATCGCTAATGTTAACAATAGAAGCAAATCCTTTAATCTTCAGTCTGTCTTGCAGCTGGCGTTTGCTAAATGGCATTGTTGCATAATAACAATGTTTAAAACAATGTAAAACAATCAATCTGGTCGTTTAGAGCTCCGTAACCCCTGAACCACTTGACCAATTAGAAAAGACCTTATGGAAAGGGCACATCTACGGAGCAATACCTGTAAAATGAGCTAAAAACCAGCTTTACAGGACAAATAGTAGAGAGGACAGACGAAAGGTACATCCCCAGCACAAGACCAAGAACAAGCCCAAGAACAAGACCAAGACCAAGAACAAGAAGTTGTCTATTTGGCCCCTCTCTGTATCTCGGGTTTGGCTGGACTGAATTTCACAATTTTGGACTGTAGACAGGCCTTGACTAGTCAAGGCTAGATTCAAAATTTGGTTTAAATATTTATAATTTTGACGCTGTTATAAGCTCTCAAAGTTGAAACTTTAACACAGAGATCCTAGGTCGACCCTTACTAACACTGGCTATCGCCAGTGTTAATAAGAGAAGCCGCCAAGTTTCCAAAAAGGGTCGGTCTTTCAAAGTAGTGATATCATTCAACCAGGGAAAGGCCGCCAAGGTTAATCCTATTAGCCAAATTAATCGCACCTAATAGTTCGAAAGTTAAATGAAAACTAGAAGATTGCTACTAGTTAAGTACTAGGTAAGTTAACGTCTTAAGTATTATTCCGTGCGATTAACTTGGCTAATAGGATTAACCTTGGCGGCCTTTTCACTACTTTGAAAGGCCGACCCTTTTTGGAAACTTGGCGGCTTCCTCTTATACCAGTTGTGGTTTTGGGTGGATATCACCTGCACACCAGTAGTATAAAAAATTTAACCACCACACCAACCTTACGGCAGCATAACTTACAGTACTTTAACCCTCCCAAACAACTTCCTCGGCGGGCCAATGAGACAAAAGCGCATGCGCGTATGATTCTAAAGGCTGCTAAGTAATGGTAAACGAGCCGGGCGCTTCCCCCCGCCCACTCATTTTGATGCGATGAGAAAAAAACAGGTGCGTGCACGTGCCACCAATTGAGATATTATTATCGGCCTTGTCTGCGTATTATTCTCTTGTTATGGTTTCAAGTATGTGTACATACGAGATTCAATACGGGCGTAAAAATTATTAATAGATTTTTAAAGATGTCCGCCGGATTACAAGCTTTTTCGCCACGGAAAATAAAACGCAACATTTCCGCTTCCGCTTCCGTTTTGGCATAGAATCTCTGGGGAATAAACCTAAAGTTGGCATTTTTACATGATTCGTAGATTTGTTCCTGTGTGCGCATGTTCGTATTTAGATACTCGCATTAAAAGGACATTCCTTCTCACTACATCAAGCATCCTGCGCTAAATAGCATTTGTGACATTTACATAGGTTAGAGTGAATGTATCAAAACCGTTTCTCACGAGTGGAAAAATAAGAAAATGAATGGCTTTTGCAACATTTACACGCGTCCGAAAGTAATGTTGCAAAACTGAGCTATACAGGTAAGCCAACCGGAAGGAATGTACCTTTAAATTAAATAATTCTACGTTTTGACGACCGGTATATTGGGAGCAAATCGGAATGAATAAAAATTGCGTTTCGGTCGTTTTTTTAATATAAAAAAAATTCAGCTGACATCAAAACTTTTAAAGGGAAAATGCCAACAGTTGTATTTCTATTTGAGCACCCCTAAGCACAGAAAGAAGGAGCGAGCGCCATTTCCAACGGCATTTAATGCCGTTTCAGAGAGGCTTGCCTCCTTACCTTGTTGCACCCCGGGGCAGCGATCATGGCGACGGCACATGTCCTCCTCGCCAAATAAGTACAGATGCAAACCACTTTACGTTGCCCTTTGGACTTAAATGTCAGAGTGCCTGAGTGGGGAATTGAACCCTTGACCTTTGAGAACAAGTGCCGAAGTACGTACTACCACTAAGCAATACTGCCACGGTCTTAAAGGTACATGCATCCATGTTGGCTTTCCTATATGACTCGGTTTTGCGACAATAGTTCAAACGTATGTAAGTGTTGCCAACGCATTCATTTTCTTGTTTTTTTTTTTGTTTGTTTCGTGCGAGATGATTTTTCATGATTTTGCGACATTAACTCTAACCTGTGTAAACGTTGCAAACGCTATTCTCAAAGGGTCGCACGACATACCGGAAGGATGTATGTCCCTTTAAAATGAAACGATTATATGGCGCATTTAACACGCACACACATACATGTAAGCAAACACTTAGCGGTAGTACTTCGGCCTTCGACCTTTGGTCTCAAAGGTCGTGGGTTCAATTCCCTCTCAGGCAGTCTGAAATTTAAGTACAAAAGGCAACGGAAATAGGTTTGCATCTGTATTTATATACATTTATTGAGCCCATTGGCTTTCCGTCCCGTTTTTCCCTCGTTACCAATTGACGTAAGCAAAGCACGAATGAACATTTAAACGCTCTTTCCGTTTCGTTACATTGCAATAACTCCCGTGTGTATATTACAGTCAACGACAATTACAACCGAGATGAACTCAGTCGCATCCTTGCTGGAAATACGCTCGTATTTGTAACGAATTGTAGAATTTGTACTCTGTCATCGACTTTCCAGTTTTGTTTTTGAGTATAGCCAGCCGAGCAGAGACAAAAGGGCAGCGGAATTACAGGTTTGATTTCTCAATAAAGGAGAAGTATTGCCTTATTTTCGTATTTACAGTGAACTGTCGAATTTGGTGTTATTATGATGTCGTCCACCCTCCGATTTCGTTGATAAGGGCTATGCCATCAGTGACCAAAAGGCAGTTGAACACAAGGCTTGGTTTCAAGGTGAAGGCGGTGTGTTTTCCCTGGGCTGCCAACCCTTAACAATGGTTAGGTTTGGTTATTTGTGCGTGCAGCCCAAGTCTGTCTGGTCTCCTTGCCGTTAAGGATAGTTATTTACGCAGGAATTCTCGCACTTCCCTCGCACAGGATTTCCTCGCACAATCCTCGCTCTTCATACCTGCTCCAGTAGCTTCCCAACAAAACATCTTCTAAATCGGCCTTGACCTATTCCTACCCATACTACATAACTTTTAAATTAAATTACGTTAAAGGTACATTCCTCCGGGTTGGCTTTACTTTATGGCTGACTTTCGCAACATTACTTCAACGTGTGGAAATGTTGCAAAGGCATTCGTTTCCTATTTTTTTCCCTCGTGATAAACGGTTTCGCTACATTCACTCTAACCAAAACCTATTAGGTGGTTTTGCTCTAACCTATGTAAATACGGCGATAGCTATTTCGTGCAAAATGTTTGAATTTAGTGAAAAGCTATGTCCTTTTAACATATAGTTGGCATATGCATATCACCATATGGTTCTAGTGCAATCCTTCAGTAGACAATGCAATGAAAAATGAGATTATCAATCAACTGCCTGTACGTTTAGGAACAGATAATTTTTTTGGGAGGGGGGAGGGGGCGAATTTAACAGCTTGCTATGCAATGACTGTTGGAAATTAGCCAACAGCGAAAATCATACACGAGAAATAACGTAGTTCAGTAATTCACCTTCATGCACTTACGTTTCGTCGGAGTGGCATGACCCGGATTCGAACCGACTACCCAATTCGCTCCCAGATCACCAGCTGTTGGCTAATTTCCAATTTTCCTTAAAGGGATACACCTCCCAGCACCATTTTTCTCGATTCTCCACATCAAGTACGGCCCCAAAAATCTATTTCCTTACCGTTAGTCTTTCCCTTGCTAAAAATCCTTTTTAAAATGTGGCGTCTAGGAGATTTTCTGTTGAATATAATGGAACTTTATTTACTAACGATCCGTCACTAAATGATGCATTGCGCGCGTACAGTAATCATGACGTTTCATCTCTGTGTATACATATACAAATTTTCTAATAATTACCATGAGATCTAAAATCTAATTGACTAATACGGTAAAAATTAAAATTAATTCCAATAGATCGCCGAAGCAAAATTATAAGACACTAGTCTAGAAAATTATAAATTGTGATTTTAAAATACGAGAATCATTCCGGTTTTTGACGACACAATCAATGGGTTCACGCTGGCTGGACTATTAGGCGCAATGCCATTTGAGACAGTAGCTATGTTTTTCACTGCGAGGAACGAAGCTACCGTCTCAGTTGCCCTTAGCTGTGGTAAATACGCGGACGTGATCGTCGCGTGGGTGTTGTGAGGCAGGCGGAAGGTTATAGGGCAGGCGGTATGTTGCTTTAATATTATTTCCAGCGATTTCTGTCTATTTATTAATGCAATGACTGTCGCGTTGCCGAGTCACTAACCTCCTCACCCCAATCAAGACTGCCATAGCCCATCCTCTGTAGCCACCCTTCCTGCCCCACGATTTCGACCAAACTCTCTAAAAGCGTACGTATCTGTCTGCGAATAAAATTATAGCGTCATGTTGTAAAAAAAAAAAATCTTTTTTCTTATTATTCTAATAATATCATATTCCCTTTTTTTTTTGTCTTTTATTGTTTAAAGACATGCAATATTTATTTTGCATGGTAGTGTCGCATTATAATTGTTACCCCAATCCACGTACAATTCGCAACCCGACTCAGCGCCACCAACTAGCCACCTGGTTATCCCTGGGCCCCCAACCCAACCCTTCTCTCTACGCTCCTGGAAAAGTTACGAACTATAGAGCAGTGACATTTGCCGCCATATTGGCACCAGATTGGCACCAGTATGGGTTTGGAGGGCATAACTACAAGGTGGCACTACATAAAAATGGACGGAAAAACAACGGAAGAACGGATTTCTTAGGCTTAAAATAACGTTGTTTTCTCCAACACGCGTTTTAGGGCTAAGAAATCACTCTTCACACCATCGGCTTCAGTATGACGCCCTTCTGTTTCTCTCTGTAGTGCCCCTTGCAGCTAACCCATTAAGGCTCCAGCATAGAGTTGTATACAATAATACTACGTCGTGTCACTGCTCTATAATCTAATGCGGATCCAAAAAATTACTTCAAATTATTAAAGATTTTTTTTTTTAATTGCTACTAAATTATCATTATCAAAATAAGTGAAAGATAACGAGCAGCGCTCCAACGCTTTTTTTTTCCTGCGCCAGTGCATGAAGTCAGATCAATCGGATGTAGCTGGAATCCAACTCGGCAAGTTACTGCGTAGGCTCGTCTCATAGAAATCAGGGCAGGTAAAGTTGGGTCGCTCTAAGAACGAATTGAAAAGTCCAACCCTGCACCCACACTAGGGAGGGCAGATAAGGTGGGTCCAAAATTGAACTCTGCCGTTCGTTCTTAGGGCGACCCGACTCTACTTCTGAATCGTACACACGCAAAAATTTCAAGTGTATCCAGAACCACGGCGGGCAGTGAACAACTGCTGCGATCGGATGGTGGGGAACAACGCTTTCCATGATGACAAAGTGGTGGAACGGAATGCGTCTTGTCACTACACAACCTAAATCCTTAAATCCTTCACTAAGATGGACTAAGATGCAGCAAAGACGTTTTCAGGATGTATCCAGGGCCATGGCAGACAGTGAGCAATACGGTGATCGGATGGTGAGGAGTTAATGCTATCCATGATGACAAAGAGGTGGAACTGAACGCATCCTGTCAGTAACGCAACTTAAATCCTTAAATCCTGTATTAAGATGGACTAAGATGCAGCAAAGACGTTTTCAAGAGGTATCCAGAGCCATGGCGGGCAGTGAGCAACTGCTGTGATCGGATGATGGGGAATAATGCTTTGCATGATGACAAAGTGGTGGAACTGAACGCGTCCTGTCACTAACGCAACTTAAATCCTTAAA
>JAHWFP010209421.1:30570-44212 GCA_023313725.1 Lithobius niger | reverse complement strand
TGGGGAGTTTATGCTTTCCATGTTGACAAAGGGGTGGAACTGAACGTATCCTGTCAGTAACACAACTTAAATCCTTAATAGACTACGATGTTTTCAGGGGTGTATCCAGAGCCATGGCGAGCTGCCGGGCAGTCAGCAACTGCTGTGATCAGGTGGTAGGGAATAATGGTTTCCATGATGACAAAGGAGTGGAACTGAACGCAACCTGTCAGTAACGCAACTTAAATCCTTAAATCCTGGACGAAGATGCAGCAAAGGCGTTTTCAGGATGTGTCCAGAGTCATGGCGTGCAGTGAGCACCTGTAGTGATCGGATAGTGGGGAATAATGCTTTCCATGATGTTAAAGGGGTGGAACTGAACGCATCCTGTCACTAACGCAACTTAAATCCTTTTAATCCTGTATTAAGACGGACTAAGATACAGCAAAGACGTTTTCAGAGATGTATCCAGAGCCATTGCGAGCAGTGATCAGATGGTGGGGAATAATGCTTAATGCTTTCCATTATGACAAACGGGTGTAAATGAACGTGCCCTGTCACGAACGTAACTTAAATCCTTAAATCCTGTATTAAGAGGGACTAAGATGCTGCAGAGGTGTTTTCAGGGGTGTATCCACGCAGGGCCATGGCGGGCAGTGAGCAACTGCTGCGATCAGATGGTTAGAAATAATGCTTTACGTGATAACAACGAGTAGTGGAACTGAATACGTCCTGGCAGTAACACAACTAGGGGTGAGAAGGGGTGCTCCACCCTCTCCACCACCCAGACCCGAATTTAAGGTTAATATATGGTACAAAAAAGTCAAAAATTTTTAATTATTTATGTTCCCATAGATTATTGGAAATTAGTTCGTTTACTGGGACTCCACGGAACCCGGAACAACCCTCACTGCTCCGTAGACCCCTTAGCTAATTTCCCAGAATCCATTAGGAATGTGACGTCTTCCCTTCTTTTGCCCTGCACCCCTCCCAAAAAAAAAAATCCCCGGATACCGCCACTGCGTCCTGGATCTTAGGCGGGCGGGATTTCGGTAAGAATACATTTTGAGAAGCCATTTTGATGGCATCTCAATCTTTTGTGACGTACTATATCAGATCAAACTATACTTTGGTCCACACTTAGATTGCAGACGGATCGCCTGCACGACCTTGTGTATTCATTCGCCTTAAAAATAAAAGCACACAGCGAAACCGGACTTTATAAATGCGGGCTGGAGAAATAGCATAATGTAAATTCGTAGACAATACAAACAATTATTAATGAATCTCACACCCTCAGTTTTGTTGAGGGATGGAGGGGAGAATAATATATAGACTTTTACGGATGGACTATTTCCAGGTGCGAAAGCAGCCTCTTAATAAGAAAAACACAGCTAAAAGTTTTCTTCACAGGAAAAATTCCTGACAGCTGTATACTAAATTCCTTAATGATGAAAATGTGTCACCGGTATCAAAACGGGAAAGATGAAATCGTAAGTAGGACTGCATACACTCGGTTAATTTTTTTAAATATTTTTTTTGGGGGGGAAGGGTAAAGGCTAAAAAACGTTCAAATTTTAGAGCCAAATTTCTTGGTATTTTTACCGTTGGTATACCCTCTCGAAAAAATTATTCGAATGGAATGCTGAAGCGTCGACATCCGTAAATATTTGGCCAAGTTCTCAAAATGAAAAAAAATAAAAAAGAGAAGGAAAAAAAGGCAATATTGCTACAAGACGATGCCTTAAAAAAATGAAAATGAAAATGTTTCTAGACTTCGGAAAATGCCGAATTACAAGTAATAACGGTAAGTTCTTGTGCCTGTATTTCTGAATGATGCAATAGCTTAATTTGGTAGACTTATGGGGGTCGTAGAGATTCCTTTGATAGCAATTTGTGGAAGACATTCTACCTGCTCGTTTATGGCATATTACCTACCAAGTGGTGGAGAAACCATGGATTTTAGTTCGGTGGGGGACGTGGGACAGGAAAGGTAGGGAAGAAACGGAAAGCAAAAAAAAAATAATAGAATTCAAAATAGAGTCCGAGAGTTTACGTGTCTAGGGAGGCGTGAGGGGGGGGAGGGAGGGGTAGCTTCAAGTTTCATAGAAGCCTGTAAAGCAACTCATAATAACTTTAAAACGTTATAAAAAAGAATTTTCACAATTTTTTTTTAATTGAAAAAAATATTTCTGTTTATTTGATTTTTACCAAAATTTACTGTTAACTTCCGGTCTTGCTCAATCCGTCCCCCAACCCCTTCCTTCACCCAACCCAACTCATAGTCGGGCCACGGCTACCAGGGTTCCAGGCTACCAGGGTATTGTGAGACTAGCAACTCATTCGTGAACTAGACTTATTAACAAGATTCCTCCAGCAGAATGGGATCTACTCCGGCCTAATTCAGAGCCGTGCCGTACCGTCGGGGTGGGGGGGGGAGTGTCACAAGTGACTAACGGGGCGCCAATTTCTCTTAATAAAATGCGAAAAATGCACTTCACTGTTAAGTGCTACGAATACTATTACAAATACAGCGATAAAGGTTGTAAGCTGCAAAATAAAGGTATATATAAGAAAGAACGAAAAAAGTCCTCATTTTTTGTTGGAGGGGGGTTGGCCCAATAACACACTTGACCCCCCCCCCTCCCCCTTCCAAATTCGTTGACGTTGAACCGGCCCTGGCTGAATGGAACATTTTCGAGGCCCTTACCCTGATTGGAGCTTTATCGCTTCGAATCCCCGAATTTTCCCTGCTTCTAAAATGTGTGTTAAGGTTCGAAATTGAGCAAGTTCGGCTCCACGCGCATTACTCTGCTTCAGAAAACGTAGGTTTAAAGAAGTTAATTAAAATAATAATTACACCTTAAAATCAGTTGCGCACGCAGGGTAGGAAGGACAAAATAACCCAGCACAAAATTTAAGAACAACAATAAATAATGAAAGGTGCTTACCATCTTTGTCGTAATGACTCCACACTTCCATAAATTGGTTGGCGGTCAATTTCTTCAGCTCCCTACTCTCCTTCTCTCGGAACTGGCGCATGAAATTGGAACATTTGTTGAGATCCACTTTGGAATTAGAGTGGGGAGTTGCCATGATTGGGTTTTCGTGAATATTTTGTAAATATTTGGAGACCAGCCAACTAACAGATCTGTATACTCGTATCTGGGTGACTCTATACCGTTACTCTTTCTGTGAATTTGATAAGTTTTTTTTGTTATTTTTTGTTTGTTTTTTGAATCGCTATGTTAGTCCGGAAAAATAACCGTAAAAAATCGGTCGTCGTTAGTAGTAGTACCCACTATTGCGAACCGAACTCAGGAAATCTTTCCTCTTATCCCGACAAATAAAACGGAACAGCTATTATTCCTCGTAATTGCCGAAAAAAAACGGCGCTTGCCTCTGCCGTCGGCGGAGTTTCTTCTTTTTTTACCCCGTCGAAAAATCGGGGACGGGAGGTCGACGGATATCGTGCGGTTGGTGGATTGTGGGCGGGTGGGGATGGATGGATGTATATGATTTTGTGCAGTGGCTGTGCACAAGCGCGCTCGCTCGAGTTCGGAGTGTGTGTGCTCGTCCTTCGATCGCTAAGCAACGAATGCTGCCGCCGAACGATGCGCTCCGCTCGCGACGGCGTGGCTTGGGGGTTCGGGCGATTTCGTTGTGCGGTGGGAGTGCGCGCGCGCGCTGCTTCGGTTTGGTTTGGCTTGGCTTGGCTCGATGCGACGCGGTACGGGAATCCGCGCACCTGGGCGCGACGCAATACTGCTTGCTGCGATCGACGGGCGCAGGCGCGAGCCGCTCTTCTGGTAAAACTCACTCCACCCGCACGGCATGCGTGCTATACGGCTTTCACAATCGTCTGCCCGGGCATATCACCTCACGCGATTGAGATTGGAGATGGGTGGGACGTGTGTTTAGTTTTCCGATGTTTCTTAGAGAGATGCGAGTCGGTCCTATAGGATTGCCCCGTTCGTTCGTTTGGTGCTAAAATCGTGCACCACGACTGCATAGTATCCCGCCGTACGAACTTGTAAAACTTGCAACGGCTGCACATTCGTTGATCACGGGCCGCGCACCTGTCGTCGCAGATTAAACATCGCAGATGTCTGTGTGTACACAATGATGACGTAACGGCATGTGTTAACCGCTGAAAATACAACGAAGGAAGGAAGGAAGCAATAAATTCCAATCCAATGATCTGGGTGATCAGTGCAACACTATGAACCTTAAAAAAATAATGGCCTACTAACATTAAAAAATATAATTGAGCTTTTACGCACAATCATTATCAAGTTCGTAGTTTTGTAATTATCACAATTCTACAGCATCCTTGTTGAAAACGTCGCAAAATGGCACTTCGAGGAAAATTGAGCATTTTCCTTGTACATACATGGTTTCGACGCAAAATAAACATAACAGCCTGGCTGCTTGCTTCGTTTTACTAATATTCATCTTTAACAACACTATCCACATTCGTTCCCTTCGCTCCCTCTGTTGGCGTCGATCCATGCTTCATGTAATTTCTTTGAACCTCAGACCATCACAAAATCAATGTACTGATTATTTCCCCGCAATTGTTGTTCCCAGTTCGTTCATCACGTTGGTCAAGGCGCATGACCGTTGGTCATGGCTCTGGAGAATAAATTCAATTCGATTTATTTACATCACGTTCCTCAGCACGTCTGCATGTATTTCCATCATTCAAATACAGGGTGAATCAAAATTATGTACCCATTGTTATTTGAAAGCAACAATGACCACGCTTTAAAAATGCCCTTTTTAAAGAATGAAACGTTGGCTATGCAGTGGCGTGTATACAGACTAGGTTGGGCCCCTGGCACTGTACTATTCGCGGGCCCTTGCAGGGGGGGGGGGAGACATTGATTGTAGTGCAGCCTAGAGGTGGGGAATCTGGAGGTTACCCCCAGAAGTTGAGAAATTTTTTGAAAATCCACATTAAAATTAGGCAAAATGCTTACCTTTGGACCCAGTATTTTCAGCAATTATTGTTTCAGACAATTTAGTGCAGTTCACTCACTGGTGGGCAACTTTGTATTGTCTGGTGGGCACAAGTGCAAGGAGTGGTGTGTTTTGGGGAAGGAAGGCAGAAGGGTCTGAGAACTTTTTTTGGGGAATTTTGAATGTAGAGCCACACATTTTCAAGGTGGTAGAAAAAATTATCAACCTGGGTGTGGGATTGTGCAGTGGGGGGGGGGGGGATGGGGGAATCAGGCCCTTTTTTTAACGAAGTTACTGGTGGGCACAAGTATGTGTGGCTCTTAACACATTCAAAACACGAAATAAAAAATTTCACCTTCCTGGCATAACCCACGTTAAAAATACGCCGTACACGTTTCAACCTAAGGACGCATTTAAGCAACGACTCGTCTTTTGCATTCTCGCAGCTAGAATTTAATCGCAGTTGCAAAGTTGTCGTTTCCACGGTAACAACGCTACTTGGATTAGCTAAATCCGACGTCGTTTGAGAAAATGCTTCAAGTTTTATAATCCGTGACAATAAGATAAAAAAATTCCTCCTGATGAAATTTTCGTAGTCTCTTCTGAACTCGCATTATTGGCTGTTTTCGTTGCGAGTCGACATAGCAAAAACCGCTATGCCTTCCTTCTCAAAATCACACCAGTAAATACATATTAAGAGGTTTCAAGTTCACAAACACAAGTCTTTACTGAGGAATTTGACAAGACAATTTTGGGTAGCTTTCAAACTATTTTTGGGGTATTTTTGCTCCAGTTTTGGGTAGCCTACTCCTATCCCCGTGTACTTGTAGAGGATACAGTTCGCTTTCTTGGTTTCCTACTGGTTAAGTCCCAGGGCGAGGTACTGTTCGTGCACATATATATGTTGAAATTTGAAATTTGCAACTTTGCTTGCATTTGAGATGGGCCGGGGCCCGCAACGCAGGTGGGCCCCTGGCATCTGCCAGTCTGACTCTATTTGGTGTACACGCAACTGTATAGCTGTGGGAGGTAGTGTATTCTAGGAAGGGCATTGTTACCAGCAGAGCTCAACAAAGCAGAGTTCAACAATGGGAACATCATTTTGGTTCACCCTGATTTGTTTGTTTGCTTTGTGTACGTTTGTATGCTTACTCCGCCGGTAGTAAGGCAACTACGAAGTTGAGAGTAGCGCTGAACGACAGAGTTAGGGTGGGTTTATGCAACGTCTCGCTTTTGCATTCTAGCAGCTAGAATTTAATCGCTATAGAAAAGTTGTTGTTGCCATGGTAACTACGTTACCAGTATTAGCTTAATCCGACTTAGGCCGGGTTTTACGCAACGACCATTTTCTCGCTTACTAGCTTTTACTTGGTTAATGCTAAATATGCTGGCTGCCTCTCTCCTTTATCGAAGCATGCGGCTTTCAAGTTGTCTATACGTGGTAACCATGGCAACAACGCGGACGCAAATCATCTCCTCGTGCCTCGCGACACGACGTACGAGGCGTGCAACATGACAGCGTCGATTTATGACAACTAGAAAACAATTTTTACTGCAGTACAGGACGACAGACAGATTCCTGAATACCGGCATTCGAAGGTTTGTCTTCGAATCGATAACTCCGAAATGGAGGCCATGTTGGATTTTGAATTCTCGCTGCGAGTAGCTATTTATTCTACCGTCGTTTGATCACTGCTAGAAGCTGTTTTTTCAGCGAGAATAGCAAATTTTGGAAATAGCGTGAAATGGCAACAATGTTGTAGCAATGTTTAAAATTACTGTTGCACTTTGTGCTTTATCCGTGTTGTTATTTATAATGCTTTTAATTTGTTGTCAATTACCGCATTCATTTAATAAAAATGGGAAGTTAATCGTAAATAAATAACGGTTGCCTAGCAAATAGCGTTCGGCGAGCGAGAATGACTCGTTGCATAAACGCGCCCTTAGTTTGAGTAAATGCTTGCAGTCTTATAAATCCTGGATATTAAGATAAAGAATTCCTCCTGACGAAACACTATTCCCAGTAGCTTCTGAACTCAAATTACTGGTTGTTTTCGTTGTGAGACGGTAGAGTTAAAACCGCCGCCATGTTGGAATTTCAGATTATTTCTATCTTCTAGCTGCGAGATTACAAAGGCGAGTCGTTGCATAAACACGCCCCGAGCGAGCAAAGCGAAAAGAATTGAAAAGGTTTAATTTACGTGCAAACCTCTGGCTTTGCTCACTCAACCCACGCACCTCGGTGCTTCAAAAACGTGAATGTTAGACAGCATTTCGAAACCTAAAGTTTTTCTTTTTTTTCCCCTGCGTGCCGTCAGCTGAAGCAAAACCAATTTTAAGATCTTTATACATGTATTATGATGCAAAATGTGTCGTCCTTCTTTTTGGTTATTTTGCAACCAAAGTTTCGTTCTGATGAATTTGCCTGCTCAGTAATTTTGCCTGACAGAACTTTGACGTCATGAGTACATTTTCTCGTATTTGAGGGTAAAAAAAAATCAAGTTACTGCTGTGTAAAAAAGGCCTATCCGCAGCGCAAGTTTTATCTTTCATTTGGCGCTACTCTCATCTTTGTGGGTGCTTTAGTTGAAGAGGAGTAGAGGTACACGCACGCGGGCACATCATACGTTTTTAATGATGCAGGTAGATGCAGATAGATGATGCAACCAATCAATAAATGTAGAAGTAGGAAAAAGTCCAAACCTGCACGACGTCTATGACCACACCAGAACTTATCATGTCGGCATCACAAGCTGCCACTACACTATCTGCAAACACCTGATGAGCTGTTAAAAAAAAAAAAACATCATGGCGACACATGGTGTCCATGACTACAAAGAATCTTAATACTCGTCCTAATAAAAACCTCACCGGAAACTGGTTTGTGCGCTTTTCCCAATAAAACAAACAAAAACCTTGTGTTGGCATACTTGGGCGTCGTAGGATAGTTTCGATAATATTACAAACAATTCGTCACGATCGACCAACACTGACTTGCTATTTTTAGTGGCACGCGATAGGAAGCGTGATAAAGAAGCTTCTTATCCTCCCCTAGTGTCTGTCTGTATCAACGACATTTAGGCGTAGACACGCTAAGCGCATGCACGAAATTTCAAGGGCCCAAAAAACTCACAACTTTTTTTTTTTTAATCATGATTTGGTACAGTAGGCACTGAACATTAAGATGTGAACTTAGTCAGAGACTTCATTCAAATCCAAGCTTTAAGAAACTAACGCAGACTATATATATGTCGTAACAGGAGCTTATAAATTCTTTCACGTCAGTACTTGGGGGTGTACATATTGTACATTTCACTTAGCATTCCATCGCTTGTCACAAAGTCGCCTGGGAGACAAAAACTGCGATTTTTGTTTCCAGGCCCTAGTCCAGTTGATCCAACATCGCCAAAATCTTTAGAAGCTGCCAAAACCAGAGCAACGCTAACGGCGCGTTTACGTAAGGGCTCGTTTACGCAACGATAGTTTTCTCGCTCACTAGCTTTTACTTGATCAATACTAAATCTGCTGGCTGCTTCTCGCCTTTGTCGGAGAATGCGGCTTTCAAGTTGTCTATACGTAGTAACCATGGCAACAACGCGGACGCAAATTTTCTCCTCGTGCCTCGCGACACGACATACGATGCTTGCAACATGACAGCGTCGATTTATGACAACAAGAAAACATTTTTTACTGCAGTACACGACGACGGACAGATTCCTGAATACCGGCATTCGAAGGTTTGTCTTCGAATCGATTACTCCGAAATGGACGCCATATTTGATTTTGAATTCTCGCTGCGAGTAGCTATTTATTCTGCCGTTGTTTGATCACTGCTAGAAGCTGTTTTTTTTTCAGCGAGAATAGCAAATTTTGGAAATAGCGTGAAATGGCAACAATGTTGTAGCAATGTTTAAAATGACTGTTGCACTTTGTTCTTTGTCCGTGTTGTTATTTATAATACATTTAATTTGTTGTCTATTACCGCAATCATTTAATAGAAACGGGAAATTAATCGTAAATAAATAACGGTTGCCTAGCAAATGGCTTTCGGCGAGCGAGAAGGTGTCGTTGCGTAAACGAGCCCTAACAATTCGCCTTTGCTACTCCCGTAGCTAGAAGCTAGAATTATCTGAAATTCCATCATGGCGGCGGTTTTAGCTCCGCCACCTCGCAACGAAACGAGTA
Organism: Lithobius niger; assembly: GCA_023313725.1. Classification (NCBI taxonomy): domain Eukaryota; kingdom Metazoa; phylum Arthropoda; class Chilopoda; order Lithobiomorpha; family Lithobiidae; genus Lithobius; species Lithobius niger. The sequence continues at coordinate 35,086 of JAHWFP010209421.1, read as the reverse complement.
AATAATTGAGTTCAGAAGCAACTGGGAAAATTGTTTCGTCTGGAGGAATATCATTATCTTACAGAATTCACGAAATATAAGACTGCAAGTATTTGCTCAAACGATGTCGGATTTAGCTAATCCAGGAAGCGTTGCCATACCATGGCAACGTCACGTTTGACATCGCGATTAAATTTCAGCCGCGAGAATGCAAAAGCGAGTCGTTGCATAAACGCGCCCTAAAAGGCGTAAACTTTTCAGCACGTGCGTGAGCTAGCGTTGAGCCATGAGGCACAAAATGCGACTTGTACCCAGTTGGCCTTGGCTAGCAGATACCGGGCAAAAAAAAAAACGGTACATGCCGTAATATAATCAAGGAAACACCATCGAGATCTACGGACCCCCCCCCCCCCCTCGTGTGTCTCCTGGTTGTAACAAACCGCAGGATAAGTGTTTTAAAATTTAAATTTGGATAAGAAAACTGCATTGATTAACTTTAACTACTTTCTACCATCCTTAATAAACATTACCCCTTGAATTTGAAAAGGAAACACAAGTTTCCTTAGTTCGTTTTGGTTTTTTTTCATCTGGCCTTGTTGTTACTCTTTTAATGTGTCAATGATCAGTAGTTCCACAACTTTGTTTAAAATGTGGTTGGGTATCAGTGGCAATGAATGTTGCCCTTCCCATCCACCCTGGTTCCTAGAAATGAACAGGAAACTATTATTATTATTATTATATTAAGTGGTGAAAATTGCGTAAATTGTTGTTTCCCTTATCGGGAAGACCAACAATCCAAGCAAGTCTTGGAATTACATGCAGCGTGAGACTAATCGTTATCTGGCCGACGAGATGAGTGAAGATGAGACTGAGATACGACTCAAAACTCATCTCGTTACCACCATATCTCTATTTCCCAAGAGTAGGGAGGGAGGTCCCTCGTGTTGTATTCAATGGGTTCCGTTCTTTACGTCGACTGCACATTAAGGGGCCCCAATTCAGGTTCACGATAACCTTTGAACCCATTACCTAATTCATTTCAACTTTTCCACACCTTCGTTCTGTGTTCATTTGTGAAGCGGAGTTCGTGAATCGATCGAAACGGATAACAAGTTTCGGGAACTTCCATATACGAAAGTTGATCAGACATCCATGCTGGCTATTAATCAAAAATTAAACTCCTTAACAGGGTTATTAATCAGAAATTCAATGTTCAGCTAAAAAAAAAACTTTGAGACGTAAATCGACACCTAAAAGTAGGGACCATTTTAATTAATGGTCGAAAACCACTGATTGATAAATTCACCAATACACCGACCGTAGGGAAATCACGGCTTTTCTTACGATGTTTTAGTGTTAAATAAGTTAAATAATACAAATTGCACAGTTTTCGTATTCAGAAGTTGTTCACAGGTTATGCGTGATTTTTGATTCTTGCCTAGACAAGGCCGGCGAGAGTTTGGCCCGAACCTGCTGGTCAGCCTTCACCCATACGTCCCCCCCCCCCCCCACTAAAAAAAACCTCGAGAATTTCCTAAATATTCCCGGCGATGATTGAAATGGATACTCCCAGTCCTGAACGAGTTCTCAGTTCTTAGCCAGAAGTGTATGCTGTCAGGACAGCTAAATGAAACAAGTTAATGACAAAAGTTGCTCCCTGACTGAGCAAAGAACTCACGATGACATAAAAATACAGATTCATTTAAATTTTCAGCACTGACTTTGGTGTCTTGTTCACAAATAGAGTGAAAAACATGAAAAAAACACGGAGGGACCAGCCCTTGCCTGCACCATATCTGGGCTGGACCCTCCATCGACTTTGACTTTTTCCAATAATGGCAACCACTATATCAGGTGGTAAGGGCTGTGGTCCGTCCGTGTTTTTTTAAGTTTTTTACTTATATTTGTGAACAAGATACCAATATCATTGCCGAAAACTGAAATGAATATACTTTTATGTGATCGTGATTTTTTTTCCCAGCCAGGGAGCAACTCATTTTGTCATTGCCTCACCCACTCCCGAAGTCCAATATCCATTTGAAACAAGTTCCCCGAGTGTTTAAAGAATGTTGTCCTCAGATCGGACCAAACCAATCAGAACTCGTTCACCATGTATGGGCTATATTGGTTTAAATTTCAAACATAGTTTTAAAACATCCTCACCCAACCAACCCATAATAAGTACTGGTTTTGAGTTCCCTGATGTGTTACCATTGAGTTTTGCTACCAATGAGTTACCCGTTCTGCTTGCTACCCCTTTTTCGGCAGGTTTGGGCCCAGGGCCTAAAAATCCTTTCATCCGGCTAGCCCGGACCTCTTTGGACCCCGGGATCCCGGTTTTTCGTGCGACCTCTCTTGGAGTACACCAGCCCAGTGTGGTCCCCCATCACTGCTGAAAGATCTAGACTTGGTTGAATCGGTACAGCGCAAGTTTACTATATAAGGGACTACCTGCTTTTCGCACATCCCTGCATCGGAGCGTTTAAGAAGGCTTGGGCTTGTGACCTTGGAGCTGGGTAGATAAAAATCAGATATTGTATTGACGTTCAAGTTGACGTTAGCAAGTGGAATCTTCTCTTTTCCGATTTACAACCTTGCATTTACATAAGGGATTGGAGAAAACAACGTCTTTTAGGCCTAAGAAATCCACTCACACAGCATTGGCTTGACTAGAAGTGCCGTTGTTTTTCCCCTCCATTATAATCTGGTGTCCCTTGTGCAGTAATAATTGCCTTGGAACTGCAGCACGCTACGTAATCTTGCGATGCTGCACTTTACATCGCCCTCCCCAGTACTTTGTCTGACCACAGCTTCCTACAGTAAAGGCCGGATCAGAGCAAGACAAATTAGGCAAGTAAAATCAACCAATGACATACAAGGAAGCGCAAGTTTGCTAGGTGCTGCCATCTCTACACCAAACGGCAAAATTTCAAACTAACCGACCAGGGTTCCAAATTATGTCAACAGATGACGCCACTTGGCAAACTTGCCTCGTCGTTATTTGATTCGCCGTTTTACGGAGCATTGTTGGAGGCAAAGATGGTACGTACGGCCTTTATTGTAGGTGGCTGTGGTCTGACTGGGATTTGGCCCCTTTAATTTTTTTAACGGTAGAGGCGCTCCTGGCAGTAAACTGTGACAGACGCTGAACACTTGCAGATTACGTTCAAGTATTGAATTTAGACGCATACCTGGTGAGTAACGCAAACTCGAGATTTTGCTTAGTCTATCGTTACGGGTGCTAAATAAAATATTCCGTACTAATGAAGAGTTACTTGTCTAGCTACACACTGGAGCCAGCGAACCAACGTCAGAATGGCACAACGTGTCATTTTGCTTATGCGTGCTCGGTAATAGCAGGAAGGACATAAAAGTGAGAAAGTAGGGCTTGACGGAGTATCTGTATGATATCACTAGAATTCGTAAAAAAAAAATGTGATCTTGAGCGCACGAGTGGTGTTCAGTGATGCACCGTTTGCGACAAGGGGATGGTTTGCTATCTCATGTTTTTGTCGCCGAAGGCGTGTATCACGTCTGTGGATTTATGCTAATAAACGTTGATTTTCGTTTGCTTCGCTCACTCAATTAGCACGCTCAAGTAGCGTTTAAACAGTTATTATTCGGTGGCTGATGTGTTGAATGTTTAACCGAGTTTCACTAATCCTATAATTTTAATCTTCAGCAGTTTATGCCAGCGGTTTACGCATCGTTTAAACAATTATTTTTCTTTAGCTAATAACATTATCTCTTTGGCAAACGCGTATTTTTGCACGTTTTTGAGTATTTAACCCAAAGTGGGTTATCTGACGACGAGAGGGACATGAGAGCGGTTATTTATTCATTTTTTTTTTTTTAACAAGGGGTTTTTAGCGAGCGTTAACCACTCCTGGCCATCTGCCGGACGAGGCCCTAATTCGCTATTTATTTATTTATCAGAAAAAGAAAATAGACTCGTTTGATGCTTATGGTAAGGTTTAACTGATCCGTTGTTACACAAATAAACTTTCCTGTAAGGTTTCAGGAACTGCTGCAGTGTTGCTGTGTTGTTTAGTCCACGTGAAACCTTACTGCAATTCAAATGTTTATACCACTTTTATTTTCCACACGATAAATCAGCTAAAGATTGACGCATTCTATTTGGTTAAACGACATCGCTTGAAAATGTTTTAATCGTCTTATGCTTAGCACAACCCTACAGAACCCTTTGAACGCTTTGCAACGTAGCAATGACTAGTCACATGCACCGCAGTTTTAAAGTGTTTGTTAAAACTACTGGCCGGTTTTTACTGTGGTCTATTGTTGGTTACACGGTCGCTTTTCGGCGGTTTTGGGGATCAGGGCTTATAAGGCTTTTCGGCGGTTTTGGGGATGAGGGCTTATAAGGTTTTTCGGCGGTTTGGGGGATCAGGGCTTATAAGGCTTTTCGGCGGTTTGGGGATCAGGGCTTATAAGGCTTTTCGGCGGTTTTGGGGATCAGGGCTTATAAGGCATTTCGGCTGTTTTGGGGATCAGGGCTTATAAGGCTTTTCGGCGGTTT
>JAHWFP010209421.1:17834-30470 GCA_023313725.1 Lithobius niger | reverse complement strand
TTGGGGATCAGGGCTTATAAGGCTTTTCGGCGGTTTTGGGGATCAGGACTTATAAGGCTTTTCGGCGGTTTTGGGGATCAGGGCTTATAAGGCTTTTCGGCGGTTTTGGGGATCAGGGCTTATAAGGCTTTTCGGCGGTTTTGGGGATCAGGGATTATAAGGCTTTTCGTCGGTTTTGGGGATCAGGGCTTATAAGGCTTTTCGGCGGTTTTGGGGATCAGGGCTTATAAGGCTTTTCGGCGGTTTTGGGGATCAGGGCTCATAAGGCTTTTCGGCGGTTTTGGGGATCAGGGCTTATAAGGCTTTTCGGCGGTTTTGGGGATCAGGGCTTATAAGGCTTTTCGTCGGTTTTGGGGATCAGGGCTTATAAGGCTTTTCGGCGGTTTTGGGGATCAGGGTTTATAAGGCTTTTCGTCGGTTTTGGGGATCAGGGCTCATAAGGCTTTTCGGCGGTTTTGGGGATCAGGGCTTATAAGGCTTTTCGGCGATTTTGGGGATCGGGTGTAGATTATCGCATATTCCATCTCGTTCTGGGTCGCGACCTCATACCGCCAAACGTGTAACGACAGGTCGGTAACGATTTCCTGGCAAAACCTACGTTAAAAACACGCCGTACACGTTTCAACCTTAGGGCGCATTTATGCAAAGACTCGCCTTTGCATTCTCGCAGCTAGAATTTAATCGCAATTGCAAAGTTGTCGTTTCCACGGTAACAACGCTAACTTGGATTAGATAAATCCGACGTCGTTTGAGCAAATGCTTCAAGTCTTATAATCCGTGACAATAAGATAAAAAAAATTCCTCCTGATGAAATTTTCGCAGTCTCTGCTGAACTCGCATTATTGACTGTTTTCGTTGCGAGTCGACATAGCAAAAACCGCCGCCATGTTGGAATTTCAGATGATTTCTAGCGTCTAGGTGCGAGAATGCATAGGCGAGTCGTTGCCTAAACAGGCCCTAATATAGATAGGTACGAAAAATACATCTCGTGCTATACGATTATTCCAGGTGTGTGGTACCTCCATGGTAACATAAGATTCTGACGATGAAAAATCGACCGGTCTGGAGGCGGAAAACGAAACCCGCGACATCTCTCCCAGACGAACTTGTAACAACGGATGGAATGCGAAGCGATAGTTACGACATGGACAATCCCCACGTCCTGCGGACTTGTATGCATTTATCAGCTGCTGGTAATAATTTAAACGTAGTCATCGTGGCAAGCGACACGTTTAATTTACGTTGATACTACACGTTGATCCATGTACAGCTTACGGAATTAGTGAAGAGCCTACATAAGCCTGTCGTACCTAAGCACCTAACAATAAGCCTGACTTCAAAGTTGATCCACCATACTCTAAAATTGGGGCGACGGCCGTTTCAATTTGGTTTAAACAGTAACGTACAATGGTGTATACCAAATATTTTAAACGATTACACTTAGTCAGAACACCTCTTTGTCTGCGTATTTTTCCAACTTTAAATTTTTCTAAATTCTAAATCTAAAATCTAAAATCTAAAACACGAAAATCTAAAACACGTACAAACAGACGTCTGACGTAACCAATGAATAAAACCGTTCCTTGTTCCCTGGAAGTGGAGTTCAAATTATAGTTCGTTGCGTTCGAGTGAACTCTAATCCATCGTATATGTTCGGGACGAACGTAAATAAAGTTGGTAATATTCAACAGAAAATCTCCTAGACGCCACATTTTAAAACGGATTTTTAGCAAGGGAAAGACTAACGGTAAGTAAATAGACCTTTGGGGCCATACTTGATGTGGAGGATCGAGAAAAATGACGCTGGGAGGTATTATCTCCCTTTAAGGAATTCTGACGAAGCACACACTGTGTTACTGGTAATCGAGTGAACTTTTAAAAACCGTCAAATTAAATTATCGTTGCTTCCTCATAGCCAACAACCTTTTACGACGTAAATTAAACAATCTTTACGTCGTGCGAGATCCTTTTGCGACTTTAACTCTAACCTGTGTAACGGCGCGTTTACGCAACTACTTGCCTTTGAATTCTCGCAGCTAGCAGCTAGAAGTCATCTGAAATTCCAACATGGCGGCGGTATTAGCTCTGTCGACTCGCAATGAAAACACTGAATAATGCGAGTTCAGAAGGGACTGTGAACATTTCGTCAGGAGGAATTCATTATCTCATTGCCACGGATTATAAGACTTAAAGCATTTACTCAAACGACGTCGGATTTAGCTAATCCAGACGGCGTCGTTACCATGGCAACGACAACTATGCCATTGCGATTAAATTCTAGCTGCGAGAATGCAAAGGCGATTCGTTGCATAAACCCGGCCTAAATGTTGCAAACGCTAGTCGCATCGGGTCGAACGACATACCGGAAGGTTTATGTTCCTTTATTAAAGTAAAGTAACGAGAAGAAATACATTTTAAATCTGTATCCACTCCGTCTAAAATAGGCCCAAAGCCAGTTTCCTAGTTGGGATAACTCATGAATGTAGCTCACAATATTACTTAAATATTATTTTATGTTATGATTCTTTTTAAGCCTAGTTTATATAACGTTTGCTTTTCTTCTTTTTTTTTTTCCTTTTTATTTGCGGTCTTATTTCAAAAACTGTTTCTTATTATTTTTTTTAAGGAAGACGGGGAAAGGAGACAATGAACTTAATCTCCTTCGATAGAATTGAAAAAAAATCCGAGCCCAAACATGTTTTTCTTTTCATTAAAGAGTTGTTGGAAATTTTCCTCTCCACGGAAAAGGAAGTTCATAATATGAAATGGAGCTGATGACAATAAAAATGGACGAATCCAAAATTCGATCCGTTTTCAGAGATAGATGGGGATCGACCGAGCGAGAGGCGTCGACTGATAACGTCTGGCTCTGTCCGATTTCCGGCTGATTTGACTTCCGCCCAACCTTGTGATCAGTTGCGTAAACATCCGTAAGGTTTTAGGCTCGCGTCATTGAACTCATCGGAGTAATTTGAACTCGGTGGTCGAGTTCAACTTCCTTTTCACCGACATCAAAACACAGATAGAAACGATTCAAAAGCATTCATTTCTAACGGTTCATTTGTGACGTCGTTTGTTAGTGCTTTCGCCGAGTTCGAAACGCTTAAGCGCTCAAACTGCATTGAAAAGTGGCTGTCTTTCAGGCCCGAACTGGCAGCCCCTGGGGCCCAAGTGCCATGACGTTTTAAAAAGCCCTTCAACACAATTCAGGTGAAATTATGCGAACTTATAATAAGGGAGTGGTCAGTAAAATTGACGTGCCACCTGACTGCAAAGCCCCACAATGACATAAAATCACGAGAATTTTGTATTTCAGCTAAAATCTTAGCCTTGTTCACAGAAAATATACGGATAAAAACATGAATAAAACGAGCTTAAAGGGACACCCCCGCCTGCCGTATAACAGCCACGCGCAGATCGTCATCCACGCATTTACCAGCGCCAAGGTCGGCTCGGATGGCAGCTGCGTTCCTCGCAGCGAGGAACGTAGCTGTAGTTTCGGTTGGCTTTGGGAATAGTACACGAAACAGCATCAAGTTAAAGATTGTGTCGTCACAAACAGGAATGATTCTCGTATTTTCACATCACAATTTATAATTTTCTAGGCTAGTATCTTATAATTTTGCTTCGGCGATCAATTGGAATAATTAATTTTTATTTTTACCGCATTAGTCGTTTAGATTTTTTGATCTCATGGCAATTATTAGCAAATTAGTACATGCACACACAGATGAAAAGTCATGGTTATTGTAAGCGCACAAAGCATTATATACGTTCGAGACGATTTAAATACGTAAATTGCCGTTCGGGACGAACGTAAATAAAGTCCCTCCTATAGAGCAGTGACATTTGCCACCATATTGGCACCAAATTGACACCAGTATGGGTTATGGAAGGCATAACTACAAGGTGCACTACATAAAAATGGAGGGAAAAACAACGGAAGAGCGGATTTCTTAGGCTTAAAATAACGTTTTCTCCAACAACAAAAATCGCGCGTTTTAGGTCTAAGAAATCACTCTTCACAGCATCGTCTTCAGTATGACGCCCTTCTCTTTCTCTCTGCAGTGCCCCTTGCAGCTAACCCATTAAGGCTCCAGCATAGAGTTATATACAGTAAGGGCTCGTTTTTGTAACCACTCGCTTTTGCATTCTCGCAGCTAGAAGCTAGAAATCACCTCAAATTCCAACATGGCGGCGGTTTTATGTCTGCCGCCTCGCAACTAAAACAGCAAATAACGTGAGTTCAGAAGCGTTTGGGAAAATTGTTTCGTCATGAGGAATTCTTTATATTATTGGCACGGATTATAAGACTGCAAGTATTTACTCAAACAATGTCGGATTTAGCTAATCCATTTAGCGTTGTTACCATGGCAATGTCACCTTTGCCATCGCGATTGAGTTCTAGCTGCGAGAATCCAAAGGCGAGCCGCTGCATAAACGCGCCCTAATACTACATCGTGTCACTGCTGTATATTCAATAGAAAATCTCCTAGACGCCACATTTTAAAACGGATTTTTTAGGTAGGGATTGACAAACGTTAAGTAAATAAAACTTTGGGGCCGTACTTGTTGTGGAGGATCGGAAAAAATGGCGCTGGGAGGAACATCCCTTTGAGCTCAAACACAGGCAACAAATTCTGCCATTTTGTGCAGTGACTCACTTCATCACTTCACACTATGGCGGGTGTTGTTGCCTGCTTTTGAGTTTAAGATCGTTTTATTCATATTTTGTACGTGTACTTTTTATAAACAAGGCCAAGATTTTGGCTGAAATAAAAAATGTTCCTGATTTTATGTCATTGTGGGGCTTTGCTAGTCAGGTTTGGCACTTTTATTTTGCTGTTTGCATCACCCACAAAATAACGATTTGAAGGGTCTGGTTATTAGTTATGGCCGCATGGGGGGGGGGGGGGGGGTAGCGGGCTAAAAGTAAAACGTGAGCATCAAATTTGCAATGACCCTTCCCCTTCAAAACGTGCCTTGTTTTTTTTAACGAAAGGACAAAGTTGAAGTTTAAAATGTTCTATAAAATACCTGTGTTCCGTACTCCTATCTTGTGTCGAGTTTCATACAATAAGTATGATGAACGCACTGTTTGTTGGTATACCCACAGCCCTAACAAAGTCAGGACGTGAAAGATCGAAGAAGGCAAGGAACCTGAAGGCAAGGCTTGTTCTAGAAAGTGTTATGAAAAAAACTACAGCAGTGATACTGACAACTTCAAAACCGGGTAAACACCCACATCATGGAGGGTCCCAGAAGTTGATGCGTTTTTTTTTAGAAGTGTTGTCTGCTGAAAGTGTCATTTTCGAGGGCCAAAAATGTCTTTTTTTCTCCAGCACCCCCCCCCCCCCCCCACTCCCGGCAATAAATAACAACCGGGCCCTAAACTGTCTTTATAGTCCAGTCATTTAAAGACAGCTACGAAATGACCAGATTTGAAGACCAACCAGGATATTAACAACGAGAAAAAATTCATCAGCAACAGAAGTTTCACTTGTAACTATAAAATCTAAAAAGGCCCCCTTACGGGAGGGCCCATGTGCCATTGGCACCCTGGCACTATGGCCAGTCCGGGCCTGCTGTCTTTAGGTTTAGAGGGTCCAAATTAAAGCTTGCCAGGTCCAGGCCACGAAAGCCTGGTTGTCAGAAGTCATCCGGCTTAATAAGCGTACAACACATTTCTACCACATAAAATGCAATGGTAAGATGATGCCTTACATTATTTTGAGAATCTTCATTGGTGCATGTTAAATTAGTTTTTTATCTGTTAACAAATAACACACCACAAGATGAATGGTTAAATACAAGGTGTAGGCTACCAGAGTCGGACTGTGTAGGAAAGGGCGCCATTTAGAGAAATGAGTAGGAAGGGGCGCCATTACGCTTTAACAGGAAGTCTATAAAGTCTGATTAAGTGATGGCGCCTCCAACCTTACTGAGGGATTTGGGGGAGTGTTCTAAACTCCCTAAGTATTATCCGGGGAAGATCCCCAGCAGATTTTGCTTATTTTGATATTGTACTGTTTTTTTCGGGCTTCGAAATACATTCTTCAACACACGTATTATATTTCAAGTAATGAATTTTTTATGAACTTTTTTCTTAGGTGACGTGGGTCTTTATTATTTTTCTTTGGGGGAAGGGGGGCGGGGGAGGAGTTTAGCAAAGGCGTTTGAAATACAAGTAAAGGGGGGGGGAGATAAAGATGGGGATTTGTGGCTGAAAGGATACTGTTCATCTGCAGAAAAGCATTAATTTTTTTTCCGGGGCGCTAAAAGTGTGGCAACCACCGGACGCCTGTGCCATGGCACAATGGCCAGTTCGAGCCTGAGGTGTGCTAATTAATAAGAGAAAAAAAAAACTTCCCTAACTCCAACTCGAACGCAGGACCTTCCGTTTAGTGGCATTGTGCTCTAGCAGTCAGTGCACACATGACCGTGAACCGCCAGTTACGCATTCGGCCGCAACCCAGTTTGGTAACCCCATGTACAAAAAATTCTATTTTGAAACCAATGAAACGATATTTGGTACATTAATTTACTGATTTAAGACGTACCAGAGGAATATATTATACATCCTTTGCAGATTAACTAAAAAAATTCGGATAAGTTCTTTAATCACTTCCCAATGAGTCTTAATCATTTCTGCAGCAACATTTCATATTTTAGTATAGTTCTTTACTCCCCCACTAAACAATTCCATGTCTATTTCTTCGAAACTGGGCGAAATTGGACGCCATATTCGATAACGCTTTTGCGATAAACGACGGATGTGTGCACCGCTTAAGTCACACAAGGTAATTGAGAATATAAACGATTCTGGAACAAAGTGGCGATGAATAATTTTAGATGCACGTACGAAAAAGAGGAAGATGAAGTTCATCACAAAAGTTTACAAAAGTCAGATGAGTATGACAAAAAATAAAACTTCGTGTGATGACAGGGGCAAAGTAAAATAAACTATGATTCATCTCGTTGTAAGCTACCAAATGCGGATAGGTCTGCGAACATTTAAAAAGAGCTTTTACTTAATAGATGCATAACCAAGGGTTATAGAATTGAAATGTAAGCGGAGTTTAAAGATAACATGTTCTCAGGATGGCATCAAATAATAGCGCTCCATCAGGAATTCAACGAATGTTATAGGGAATAATTGCCACACATGGCAGTTTAAGTTAAAACCTATACTTACTACAGAAAGGCCTGTGGGATTACCTAGGAGATATTGTAACTGAAAAGGATATTGATAAGAAGAAGCTAGATGGTCAAAAACTTTTGCTTGACTTCTTAAGTGGCACTATCACCGATTGAAAGTCTGCAGAATCTGGCAACAGCTGGCGCTGTCTAGTACCACTTGCGTGCACCAGGCGAAGGAATGTACAACACCATTTCTTTTAAGGAAACAAACAAGCCACGACCTCCTTAATTCTTGAGTGAAAATGAAGTACGCCTGGGAGCAAGCTGTAAAGGTTAACAACAGGGTAGATTAAATAGGTAGTGCCACTCTTTCTCTCACAACGGTAAACATTTGGTCCGAAACAAGTACCTGCTTTCAGAGATTTACCGCCAGAGGGCGCTGTCGCCAAGTAACGGACGTGCAAAGCATCATGGGGTTCAAAACTATTTAGCGTCACTAAAACAAATTGATAACTGTAAGAATACAAAATTAACCGTTTAAAATGTACCATAATTCAGATTAGGACATTAAAATAATTTTAAGAAAGATCAGAACTGGCTGATCGTTTTACTTTTTTAAATCCAACATTCAATTTTTAAACGGGTTGTCGTTACGAGTGGAGCTAACTTTAACACATGGTTTTGTGTTCCGTGAACGCCCGACGAGCGTGCGCTTCGCCCGTTCAGGCTGTAGCTTCACCCGTAGTTTATGTTTATTGTAACGATCTATATACAGTTTGAATCGAACACAGAATAAGTTATTCAACTTCGGATGTTGCTCGCGCACGAGATTTTCGTCTATTTCCGCAGGTATTGTCGTTATTACGATGGTTACCATGGCAACGACGCTGCCATTTTTTATTTCAAGTTTCCCCTGTTTACCCCTGTTTTTTCAGAAAAGCGTCACTACCTACTTAATCTACCCTGGTTAACAATATCACTGCCGCTAGATGGCGCCACTATACGTACGATTTTCTCTCGGTGATAATGCAGCTTCCGTTCTCTTCTTCATCCGTTCTATACGTGTAAATAAGCGTTCTCGCTTCGTGTTACAAATTTTAATTAAAATAAAAAAGTTGTCTTCGCGGCGTATTTGAGCCTTTCTTTTTTGTGTTTGACAGATTTTCCTTTGAAGTTTAATCCAATTTTCTGCGTGTGTCAAGGAGACATGTTTTCCCCGCTCCTCGTGGCAAATGCGCCGTAGCCCGAAACAATTTAGATGTCGGTTTACCCGATGCGTTCCCGCAATGTTCAGCAGCAGTGCAGTGAAGCGAGCGAACTAGCGGGGCTTTACGCTCACGTGCTCACGAAGTGTTTTCACAGCGTCTCGTATCAAGTGTAAAGTTTGAAGAAAAAAAAACCGAAAATAATAGACAATGTTTATAGGAGAGATTACGGTGAAGGGCATCAGTGAACGTACGTGTGGCATTTTTACACATCGAACTCAATTTTTATAGATTTCTGTTGACGGCGCCTTATGGGGAAGTTTTCTGCGACTTTCATTCTTTCGATTTTGGATTCCGATTAAATTGAATTTGTATCAGCTTTCCGTCGATCAGTTCACATTGGTTTGGCTGGATTGTTCAACTCATTTAGGGACGGAAAAAAAAAAAACTAAGAACAGACATTGACAGTTCGCTTCTTCTGACGCCTGTACGGAAGCATCTTGGGACTTGGTATAATAGCAGGTGGAAATTGACGTAAAACAAGTGATAAAAACGATCGAGTCGGATTACCTTTGGACGGAAAGTTTTACCGTACAGGTTGTTTACAAGATGCTCAGTAAGAATCGTCGTCCGACATTACAGACATCCTCCTTCCTGATTTGAATGTGATGAGGATGAAATTTATGCAAGTTAGAGGGGACACGACGTGACTTAAGCTGGGAGGATTGTGGAGAAGAGAAAGTTGGGCAGAAATAAATTCTAATTGTATTGAACAAATATTGTAGAATGAAAAGCCATCGGATGTTAGTCAGTCGTGTGGGCGATTGGAATCACAGACGAACGATAATTTGGTAGGAAAAGAAGCACCAATAGGCCATTTTTCTCTGAACAGACTTACTTTCGGGTCAGGCCAAGGATTAAACGAAGGAGACAGCCATGTTGCGGGAAGAAGACGGCAATCTACAGTAAGGAGACAGCCATGCTGGTTTTAGTGACGACATATTACACCAGAAAAGCGCATCTATAAAATGAGACTGTTGGCTTGCGCAATAAACGGAAATTCGTTAAAAATAAAACTTAATCTCCGTTTATTATAGTTTTACTTTTTTACTAATGTAAATGTATTTTTTTCGTCCGCTAGCAACGTAAACAGAGATTTTATTTTTTAAAACTCCGTTTTGTGCAAATCCACTAGTCACATGCTTCCTTGCAGCACACTGATTGGCTGTTTGGGCTACTTTGGGGCGGAATTGGTGAGTATGACGTCACACAACGGTCCCAATCAGTACATTTTCACAAAGTCAGGAATGGACCATCTTCTCTAGTCGCTCCATCTTTGATTAGAATGGGGCACAAGATAATATTTACGTAGGGCTCGGGCAGTACAATTGGTTGCCAAGGCAACGCATGACTCTTACATTGTTTATATTGGAATATTACGATAACAGTGTTGACAATTGTTGTTGGTGTTGTGACAATTATAACGTTATCCTTGGTGGAAAAGCAGGTTGTTGTGACACATCTTCGTCAGAGTTTTAGCAGTCCACCCAAAACCAAAACTGGTAGAAAAACCCGCCAAGTTCCCAAAAACGATCGGCCTTTGAAGGTAGTGATATCATTCCACCAAGGAAAGGCCGCCAAGGTCAATCCTATTAGCCAAGTTAATCGCACCGACTAATAGTTCGAAAGTTTTCATTAAGTTAACGTCCAAAGTATTATTGGGTGCGATTAACTTGGCTAATAGGATTTACCTTGGCGGCCTTTCCTTGGTTGAATGATATCACTACCTTCAAAGGCCGATCGTTTTTGTAAACTTGGCGGGTTTTTCTACCAGTTTTGGTTTGGGTGGATATCACAACTTTCATGTATATCACAACTTTCATAGGACTGTGAACGTACACCGTGTTATCTTTATCTGTACCTTATTTCTAGATGAATTTTATTTCTATAAATTTTCACATTTCTAATTTTCAAATTTACCATCGCCAACAAGCCGTTAGATTAGCCAAATTGCCACGGCTTAGTTTATTGTATGACCACTCTTCACTTGCTTAAGTTGCTTCAATCCCATTTTGGCACACACTGGTTAACAATCGCTGATTTCGTTCGCTTCGCTCACTCAATCAGCCCATCCCCTTCAGTTGTTTTGTTTATCCCTGCACCTTCCACTTAACTTTTCAAGGTTTCATTGACATTTAGTCATGTTGAAACCCCCGAAGGTCGCTGTTACTATAACAGCAGAACGCGAAGCATTTTATTTTTGGGTTATTAACAAAAACCCCGTTAGCTCGTACTGCTCGTATTGTTGCATAACCATCATCTAACGTGCATCCTTTTATTCTTACACAATCCACGGCAACGTTAATGTTTCCTTATTTTGTCCTTCGTTACAGTTCAGTTTTTAGTTCGTCCAGGCTTTTACAATAAATCTACAGACCAGTGTTGATTATTCAAGACATTGTTGCTTGAAATATTTGGTTGCAACTTGGAAAAGAAACGAAATTTAAATTCGCTGGTGGCGAATTCAAAACCCTCCCACGCATTTGTCCTGACCCCTACAACTCTCAAACCAACAAAAGGACCATGCTCAGATCACCATGCACCCGTGTGCAAAAGTTCAGGTACGTAGGCCTTCTCAATTTTGCGCTAGCCATGAGCAAAAAACCTATGGGATTTAACATGGGAAAAATCTTATTAGGTAGCCAGCTAGCTAAACAGTAACATAAAAAAAACGTTATTGACGCATCTTTTTCTCTATGATTGGTGGACACTCATCCTTTAAATGTTAGTTTTTCTTAATGTCTGACCCTTCTCCTTACATTTTCCACAAATTTGAAACATTTCTGTCGCATTGGGATTTATCCTCAACATGCCAAAATAAGCTTTCAGTTGCTTACAGTTAACAGACACATGTCTGCTAGTGAGCCGCCTTTTTATCATTAACAATCAATTTTTTAACAATCGGATGTCTACAATGGGATGATCTACTGTTACTTGGCGGCGACACACTAGCGTGTGTCTAGATAATACGTAGCCGCCAAAATGTGTCGCGACACAACTTGAGCAGCGCAGAAATAGGGCGGAAAACGCGTAACGCGCTCTGCGGCTTTGCAAGGGGTCACTGGGAAATTCCGAAGAACGTATATACATACAAGCATAACCGAGTAGTGAGAGTGGTCGGTTAGCAACCAAGAGGACACCGTATCGAATCCCACGATTGATTAAGGTCTAGAAATCCGATGATGCGAAAGAGAATATCTACAATGTATATAACCATACATAATAATAATAATAATAATGATATATAGAGACGATGCTCGAGGCATCCATCCACCCAAATTCCCCGGCGGCAAATTTTAAGTGGAAGAAGTACCACCATTATTACAGTTGTTTTTTGCCGCATGAGGGAGGAAACCGGAGTACCCGGAGGAAACCCTCGTGCAACGGGCGGGAAACAACCGGAGATAAACCCGTACATATACACTTCTCATCGCCAGGATTGAACCAGGTTTTGTACGAAGCCAGAGATGTACAGCTGGGACAAGGACACCTATCGCATCTGACACCCCGGTGCTCGCAACTTCCCGTGCACCCACCATCAGTTAAAAAAAAAATAAACAGCACCCTAACAAGCGGAACTCCAGCAACAACAACAACAACCAGACATTTTATTTAATTCATTTTCGGCGATAACACATCCATTCGGGCCACCTTTCAGAAGCGAAATATTAGTCTTACAATCGAAACCGAGAGTCATCGTGAATAAGGCGTGCAGGGCCACATTTGATTCGTGAAGGTCTGTTTGTTGATTGTTTTTTTATTATTACATCGACACAGTTTAGCATTTTAAAGCAGATAACTCAGTTTGGGTTCGTGCTCCCTAAAAAAAAACAACCTAAAATTAGCTTTGACGTAGTGGCGCACATCTCTAACCCCTCTCATATACAGGTGGTGACCACTGCTAACATCCTGATGGTTGTCAGTTAGGCTGGAGTGATGTCGGTTCGGACCACAAACTTGGTGGCAGCCATTTTAGGTCTTATCTTACTACTCCATATGGCGAAAACTTCATGGGTCCCTTTACCCTTGTGAAGTTTCCGTACGATTATCTTTTCACCACAAATAAAATGCTGGTAAAATCAAAGTACACTACACACTGTTGCACGGCCACTAGCTTTGGTACTTTCACCCTTGTGGGTTTTGTTTCAGATATACAATTCAGTGAAAAGGCCGAAATTAGTTTGGGGGTGCAGCAGAAGCAAGTCTCTTCGCCTCATACCCCCCCCCCCCC
>JAHWFP010209417.1:28343-42049 GCA_023313725.1 Lithobius niger | reverse complement strand
ACTACTAATTCGTGATTGACAAAACCCCCGGCTACAATTAGAGACCGTTTACAATTGAAGACCTGTCCACAAATAGAGGATTTACGGTAATTTATTTTTTAGTGTTGTGTATAATTTCATTAAATTGCGACATTGGCAATCAGGGTTACTTTTCACCCTCTTCGTAATCGTGATACTACGCTATTGCAACAAAATCGTTGCTCGTGAAAGGTGTAGCAAGTAAAAATCGCCAATGGAAAAATTTATTGTGGCTTCACCTAGCGTCTATGATATCGTTAAAGATTGCAGAAAACCAAGCAATGCACCAACCGTGAGTATTCGTTGACTCGCAGAAATTTAGGCCATTAGTATTACCATATTTTAAAAGTTACAGAACCGTAGGCCAGTTATTGAAATATCTATTCTAATGTATGTATTAGTTTATTGTACACAAAGTCGTGTTTCATGTTCTCACCATCCGTAGAATGAAGTGAAATAGAACAGACGCTGGTGGCGCCAAGCCCACAGTTTAAAAGCACAAACGCGAAAAAACTGAATTCTCTCACGTCTCGTTGCGGAGCTGCTCAGCGAAGGGGCAGGGAAGATGTGCTCCGGTCAACAATTCCAAGATAAACTAAACGTTTTGTGATAAAATAAAAAAAAAACAAAAAAAAAAAACAAGCGGCTACAGCGACTGCCTAGTCGCACCGGTCTCTGTACAGTTTCTCCAATGTTGAGGCACACAGCGCTATCATGCACTATAACAGCTATCTCCATTATATTAATTTAAAAGCAGTAGCCATCATAATTGTCGGTTAAGAATGTGTTGGCTTTTAGACCTATTTTACATTTTTTGGCGTAATTGTCAGCTTTTAGGCCTAATTTTAACCAGCAGCTTTAATTTCGTAATGGAGATATCGATTGTATAGCAAGCCTATTCATTTTTGCAACACGATGCGCCTACAGGCACTCAGTTACAGTGTTACAACGTAACGCGCAACGTAGCCTATATAGATCAATGGTAGTAGGGAAGTGACGAGAGAGATGCTGTTGATGAAGCCAACAGCGACTCGTCGCAACTTGACGTTGCCAAAGTAACAAGATTTTAAGCCTAATTTACATTTTTAGGCCTAATTTTAAAAATGCAGTTTTAATTTCCTAAGTAGTAGATATAGGCCTAATGGAGAATTTGGTCTGACGGTAAGCCTATTCATTCATGCAACAATGGGACGAGACTACTTTAAACGAGGCTAAAACCCATTTGTTTTAGTTGAGTGTTACCTCAGGATTTTAATTCGACGATCAAATGTTATTATTTAATTTTAGTTACGTCGAAGAAGTCTATTAGCTATAAGGCAGTAACGATGTTTTAATTTGCCATTTTATTTAACTAACTTCTCACACTGAAGCTAACGTTGTAAACAATGGTCGTCAATATCTGGTATACCGTTGCGAAGTTGAAAAAAGCAACGGACGGACGGACAAAATCGTTGCAATAGTCTTCTCAGCCGGTATGGCTTTACAGTCTCTCAGCCTATACGGCTGTACAGAAGACTAAAACGAGAGCAGAGACCTACTGAGACCTTGCAGCTTGATGCAATGACCATGATTGCGAATATTATCGCTCATGAATAAAGAGGAAGTCAATAACGTCTAGGTGTAAAATAGTGTAAAGTACCTGCTACTGCTATAATGCAAAAGAAGGCCACTAAGCCACATGCTCTTGACTGGTCTGAATTTAATTCTATAAATGAAATTTGGACGCAAGGATTTTAACGGTGGTTCACTCGTGGGTAAGGGACTATTCATTATTTATCAATGGGGGAGGGAGCTGGCGGAATGTCGTCATCAATATGAAAAAAAAATCACGCCCCCCCCCTTTTCCGTTTTGGTACTCTTGAATTTGTTTTGGCCCTTCCCACCCAAAAAAAATGGTATTAAGTTTTCAATTTCATGAATTGAGTTTACGAAAGGTACTAGGTCTACTTCAATACGTTGTGGGATGTGCTGAGCTAAATAACTTTATTACATTAACATCCTATAACTTGCTGTGCACTTCCTTTCTAGCATTTTTTCCTGACCCCTACCACCCCTTCTGATTACATCTTCAAAAAAGTTGGGCCCCCCCCCGTGGGCGCGCGTGATATAAAATTTTTCAGGGCGGCCCGTCATTTTTGCTGCCCCCCCCCCACGCCTCCCCCCTAGATAAGAGCCCCACGCACTAGGTGACAAAGTCGTGCGATCAGTGGTTGTCGCGGCCAAAAAACACAGCGACGTATACCACGGCCACGTCCGTTTTCCCTTGATTATTCTCGATGACGTAGTGACAAATGAATGCGGAGCAAGTATTGTCGCCCTGTGGTCGCCTGTATGTAGCACGGTATAGCACGTAGCAAGTCGCCCAGGATCCTATAGTGACCGCTGCAGCTGACTGGCTGTGCCGTAAGCAATCTTATTGGCCGCAGCGACCAAGTTGCGCGACTTGGTCACCTAGTGCGCGGGGCCCTTAATAATGAACGGTCCCTAGATATGTGATAGATTTTGGTACAGTCGTAAATGTCCAAGGTCCATATAAAAAAAAAATCGTAATATTTACTCTTTTTGCTTTCGGTAAGTCCTTCCAGATGTACACGTTATGGCGATGCATTCATAACACTGTAACTACTGCATGAGCGCATAGGGCCGAAAATAAGGGTGGAGGGGTGGGGGTGCGAGTGTATGTGTGTTGGGGGGCTCGGAGAAACGGAAGGCGGTACGAAACCACGAATGAATGAGAAATAAGCAAACGTGGTTCCCATTCAAAATTGTAGCCTCACCCCTTCACACTCTTATTTTGTCTTCGCAATGCCCATGCGGACGCATCTTGTTTCTTTATGCAGATTGTGTTACTGTCAATTTGCGAATTTATGACAAAATAAACAAGAAAACCTACCTGTCATAAGCGCGTAGCCATCGCAAAACTTCTTTCTGCATTGCTGAGGAGTTAAAGATGATGAGGTAACCACCCAAGTCCTTACATTTATCCTCAGCCTGGAGGTATGTCAAGGGTACGTCGATGTTAATGATGCACGTTCCCTCGTAGTGAAGGTAACCCACCGGACACTTCAGACACGACCCCGGGTCCACAAGAGACATCATTCCGATCACAAAAACCCACATTAACAAATTATCCCTCTTACGGTAACGACCGCGGTCATGCTGGTAAACATGGGGAATGGACGACATGTTCGGTAATCAAGATGGACAACGACACAGAGCCTTTAGGCCTAATGCCATCAACAGCGGCAACGGGTACGGTGAATAAAAAGTTGAACTCGCCACCCAGAAGTGTTCAGGCTAAACGTGTGAGTTCCTGGTGCCGTGTCCATTCGACATTATGAGAGCAATTTTTAACTTGGTTACATTATCTGACGTTGCATTTGGGAATGGATTATGTTTCGGAATGTGCGAACATCCGGCAACCAGGTTTTAGTTTACATGAATGGTTTCCTTCCATGAAATTGTGTCTAATGTTTGACCTCGCCAGAATGAACAATTGCAAAATGTTTGTGAACTTAAAACCAAAAATGGGCCAAAAGAATGCACTTAAAAATAAACACCGTTGCCATGGAAACTGGAAATAATTTGACACTAATATTATTTATTATTCTATTAGTTCATGCATGCTGGCTTCTCTCAAGTAACAGTTTTGTTTATTTATTAAATCATTCCTCGAAATTAAATGATGAGAGAAAAAAACAAGCGTTGAGTATTAGTCTTGGGGAAGGATACTTCGGCAACACGCTTTAAAAGAAATTAATTAAATACAAGAAGGACATTTGACTATCATAAAGCAACTCAGTTTAAACAAAAAAAAATTTCTCAGATTTAGTAACTGAAACATTTCCAGCCAATAGCAATAAATCGTGATAATCAGAAAGTTAAACAACAATTTTAATTTATTAGGAATACCATGCAGTAACAAAAATTATCCCAAAAGTTTTAAATTAGGAATCCTCTTCTTATTGCGTAAAATACTACACGAAACAGTTTTTGAATTAACTACTGCAACACTCAAGTATGATCTATGAATTCCCTTTAAATGATTATGAAACGGGGAACGTATATCGGCGTATATTTTAGTGCGGACCGTACGTATCGTATTTTAAGTTTGCCATTATCACACACCATCATATTTAAAAATATTTGTAAGCACTGTATTTGTAGTTTTGTTATTATTTATCATATCAAAAACCAAAACTGGTAAAAGGGGCCGCTAAGTTCCAAATGGTTCGGCCCTTCAAAGGAGTTATATCAACACACCAAAACATTCGCCAAGTTAATCGCACCGCTTAATAGTTCGAAGGTTAAATGAAAACTAGAACGTTGCTACTTTCGGTAGCAATGTTCAAGTTTTCATTAAACGTTCAAAGTATTATTCGGTGCGATTAAGTTGGCCAATATTTTGTATTTTGGTGTGTTGATATCACTCCTTTGAAGGGCCGAACCATTCGGAACTTGGCGGCCCCTTTTACCAGTTTTGGTTTTCGATATCTCCTTTTTTTTTTTAATTATGTATTGACTCAACTCCACTACCGTGCAAATGTGTAATAAAGTGCCACGTCAACAAGAAATTGGTTTTCAACAATTTGCTACTACCTTTTGTCTATAGGCCGGACCATTCTCAACTTAGTCACTTCTTTATAGGTTTTTGGTTTGGTTTTAATTTTGTTGTAATTTGTTTTATTTAGTTGGTTTTGGTGCGTTGATATCACTCCTTTGAAGGCCGAACCACTCTCAACTTGGTGGCCTCTTTACCAGTTTTTGGCTTTGGCTTTGTTTGCCATTACCACACACCATCATATGTAAAAATATTTGTAAGTATTTGTAGCTTTAGTGCAATTTTTTTTCACACAACGATGCTGGAAAATGCATCGACGTGCCAATTTTGAAAACGGTGCATCTGCTGAATTGCGTCACGGGATCCCCGTGACGTTTGTTAGCCAGTGCGCGCTACAATTGGATTGAACAAACTTAATTCGATGAAAGCGTTTGTCGTCCAGTGAGCACAAAATTGGGATTGAAAAAGCTTAATTCGGTGAAACATGGGCATACACAGTGTTTTTTTTATAAACACTTAATAAGGATTTTACTTAACAATCGTTGCTAAAGGTATAAGTGCTTTGATTATTAATAAAGAAACCTTGTCTGGCTGACAATGCAAATCATAAACGAAGAAAACACTCCACGTAAAGCTTGGCCTTGTCATAAAAATACCATAATCCGAGACAGAAAGATAATATAACTACTCTGAATGAAACGTGGAACCCACGCTTTCACATCGCGGGTTCGATTCCCATTCGGGTAACAGGGGCGTATCGAAGACACAATATTTGGAGGGTTGTGAGGCAGAATATTCCGATGATAAGTGGTGGGGGGGGGGGGTCGAGTAGCGTTACTTTGCGGGTAGGGTAAACATTAACATAAATGCGCTTTGTCGAGCATTGCTCCCGCAAAACATCAACAACAAGTAACCTTTAATTTTATTATTATTATCAACCGTAAGTGGATGGTTGACGGAAATGCTGCTGATACCGTGCCAGTGAACGAAGGGGGGGGGGGGAGCTCTCTTGAGGAAGGGGCGGGGCAGATACTCTGCCAACAGTTCCCACCGAAAGCCTCTCTCTGACTGTCTTCGAACGAAGCGCATTCTAGACGTGAACCCCCCGTGCTTCGAAAGGTGTTTGCGACCGATTTTCGACCACTGTACATTCATACGACGCGTTATGGTTTTGTTCAGAACATCTCTAGAAATTGGAACAAAAGGGGAAAAAAACAGTTAAAAGCTACAGCAGCCATAGGCATCTTGTTGTGGCGACCCAAAAACGGCGTCGAACTAAAAAAAAAAAATCCTCTGATGGTATAACTGTCTAAAATTTGCCTAAATAACAAATAGGAAAGCTCATCTAAACGAAATATCGTATAATGGATGTTGTTCAGTATCATCAATGAACACCGATATGTTGGGGCATCTTATCGCCCGTTTTTAAACGTTGGGTATTCGTCTAACTATTATGCAATTTTCCAGTTAGAGATCATCCCTCGCCTCACCTAAAAGCTACCTGGCTAGCTATGCTGTAGCTTCCAGCTGTGTTATTTTTTGTAGAGTTTTTGAGGTTGTCGTGAAAAACCCAAAACGTGTTTTACCGTGGTCGAAACTTAACGGGTTTTTTTTTTTATGTTCAGCGGGAGCAACACTCGGCAGGACTTATTTTTATTAATCGTCTTTTTTCTGCCGTTTGCCAGTCTGTATTCGTAGTTTCGTCCCATCTGTCATGTTTCCGAATTAGGTTGATTTTTCCGACTTTTGGTTGCGATGTATCCCACACCCTCCTCCCTTTTTTTCGGCCCTGTCGGATCATTTGTCTTTTCCTTCTTTCTCAGGCTAGAGTATCTTCTATATTCAGCAGTACAATTTGTATTGCTTTCTGTTTGTTTCGTTTAACCTTCAACCTGTGATTACGTCATGATGTAGGGGATAACGATTACCGTGATCGTTGGTAGGCGAGTGTTATGATCCCCAATCCAATTGGAGCACCAACAAAAATTAAAACCGACGTTACGCGTGGCACAGCTGAGCTAGGCAACGCGTCAAGCGCGAAGCTGAGCCCGGCTCCAAGCGTTGCTTTGATTGCGTTGGATAATTTCATATTTGAAACACGCCCGCTGCAGCCAATAGGAGGCCCGCTGTACCGCAGGCAAGCCGCATATCCGTAATGGAAACACGCAAAGCATTAACAAAAACGTAATTATTTGCTTTAAAGGCTTCGCCAACAAAATCAACACGTCGTGAAGATTCACGAAGAATTCACTACAATATATAATCCTTTTTTAAACCCTTTTCTTACAGCCCGTCTTTTATCAGTGCGAGCAAAACGAGCGAAATGAAATTAACCACGTGTTTTAAGTTCTATTAGAACAACAATTACCGCTTTCAATGTCTTAATGGTGTGTCTCTTGATATTATTGTTTGAGATCGTAGCGATCAACAAAACGCAGTTCAACAACGTCAAACAGGAGTCGATGTTAGCCGTCTTGTTTAGAGACAAAGCAGCGTTTGCAGCGTAGGTGTGCAGACCCAAGAAGTTTTAACGCGTCCAACGCTCTCAAAGACCAACGCTGCAAAACGACCAAGCCAAGTTCGCAACGCCCATAAAGTTTTGGTAGGTATCCTTCCTTATAAGGCTTAACAATAGCGTAGCGGTGGTGGTGGTGGTGGCGTAGGCTTAATGGTGTAGCGTAGCATTAGACCAAGCAAATTAGGCCAAATCCGGAATTAAATACTAGAGAAATTATCTCTGGCAGGGACGATCGTGTATATCAGGGTAATTATTTTCTAGAAGTATAGAAAAATCCGTCTTGGGGTAAGCCGCCATCTTGGAAAATGCCCGCTAAATAATGTTACATCAGACATAACTCCGGCATAGTCGAGCCTACAGGAAAACATCCCATACAAATGATTTGAGAACAGTATACCGAACAACTTTGAACAATTAGAACAATTTTTTTCCACAAAACAACTAAATAAAGCAAGTAGAGCCAGTTGAATATTAATTACATATTCCAAGGCACCTTATTTTCTATACAAGGTGGTCCAAAAGTCCGTTGCACCAAAAGCCCTACAGAATTTGAATTAGGCACCTGACTCATTAGGACTTTGTTTTGTCCCTAAAATGGGGGGCCACCCACTGAGCTTGCGTTGGGGCGCCCTGCCCTCCTCAACCCCCAGATATAAAATTTAACTTTTTTCCTGTGAGAAATGGACGTTTGGTTCCAATTGGAGAAATATGCGCATGGCCCAGACAACCTGATAGCCGAAAACGTCATGCTAATGAGATAAACGGGATGCGTTTCATTACATCTTCAATATAGCCCCACGCCCACATGAGGCTTCCCTGCTCGGTGCAGGAAATTGTTTGGCGCACTCATGAAATGTAATACACACCTGACACATAGAACCAAAGTTTATTCCTAAAATGGGGCCATTGCACGAGCTTGCATTGGATCGCCTTTCTCTCTTTTACCTCCAGTTATAAATCTTATTTTTGTTATCAGAAATAGACGTTTGCTTCCATTTGGGAATTATGTGCATGACCCAGCCAATCTGATCGCTCAAAACGGCATGCTAATGAGATAAACAGGATGTGTTTTATTGCATTTTCAGAATAGCTCCCACGCCCTCATGAGGGCTTACCTGCACGGTGCGGGAACGGGTGTACTCACCAAAGGTTCTACAACACTGAGATTGCACACCTGACACATAGGACGAATGTTTGTCCCTAAGAGGGGGAGGGGCCATGCATGATCTTACATTGGGGCACCCTGCCCTCCCCCCGCCCAACCTCCCAGTTACCAAGTTTGTTTCTGTTCCCTACGATAAACATGACTAATATCCGTGGGTTGGACAGTTAATTCCTGACAACTCCCATAAATTGAAGAAGGCATTCACTATCACCTATGCCTGTTCGTCAATTGATGATGATTTTTGCTCGGGGGTCGGACAAGCGTCTAACTGAAAAATCGTCTGATGGGATAATTGTCTATATTTTCTGCAAAAATAAAAAAATCTGGAAAATCGTCTAAACGAAATATCGTATAATGGATAATAATCTAAACGGAATATCACATAATGGATAATTGTATAATGGATAAACGTCTAACTGGATAAAAATCTAACTGCGGTTTCTGATGTTATATGTATAGCCGAAGAGAACGTGGCAGCGCGAGCGAGGCAGGGACATTAGAAGACTTTCCATTATACGAATTTCCTGTTAGACGATTTTCCATTGTACGAATTTCCAGTTAGACGATTTTCCATTATACAAATTTCCTGTTAGACGACTTTCCGTTATACTGTTATACGGTATACGTTCTTCCAATTACGCGATTTTCCAGTTAGACGATTATCCCTCGCTCCATACACGATGGGCGGAGAAGGGGGGGGGGTGAACATTTTTTGAGACGTATTACTTACTCGAGACGTATTGCTTGAACGTTCCCAACCAAGGGGTGTTTTTTTTTCTGTTTAGTTTAAGGATAATAGATAACCTTTGTATCTGGGGGTTGAGGGGGGCCTGGTGCCCCAATGCAAGCTCAGGCAAGAGCCCCCATCTTAGGGACAAACCTTGGTCCTATTTGTCAGGTGTGTATTCTTAGTGCTGTAGCACCTTTGATAGCTGCACCGTACAATTTCCTGTACCATGGAGGGAAGCTTAATGTGGGCATGGGGGAAACATTGAAGATATAATAAAACGCATCCGGTTTATCCAATTAGCATGCCGTTTTCCGCAATCACGTTGTCGCATATTTCCCCAATTGAAACCAAAAGTCTTTTTCTCACAGGAAAAAAGTTAAACTTTATATCTGGGGGTTGAGGGGCGCAGGGCGCTCCAATTCAAGCTCAGTGGGTGGCTCCCATCTTAGGGACAAAACAAAGTCAGGTGACTAATTCCAATTCTGTATGGATTTTGGTGGGGTGCAACGGACTTTTGGACTACGTCCCTGTATAGTCAGATAGCAGAGCCAAAAACCTGGAAGTAAGGTCCGCCCAATGTTTTATGGTGTTTTGTGTTTCTTCAAGGCATACCTAATGAAATTCTGCAGGGTGCCACTTTGTCACTCTTGAGTAAATTTAAATATTCAAGATTGCGGCCAAGATGGCTGAAAAATCATATGTCGGCCATATCTTCGCGTATAGAACAGACAACATAATCATTATGGTGTCTAATACTATGTTTTCAGGGTTAGGGAATACTAATAACGGATTATCTTGTTGATAAATATACACCCTTTTTTTAGGGGCTAGTATCACAGTCAACGTTAGATTTTTCGCTCATTTTCAACTTTCAATAGCTATTCTGCCTTTTTTTATTTAGGTGAAAGGCCCCAATTATATTCATTCGAAAGGTGGACATGTATTCTTTGCATCAAGGGTAAATAAATGGATTTATCATTGTTAGGAACCGAGCTATGTACTTTTTTTTAGAGGCTGGTACCACAGTCACCGTTCGATTTTCGCTCATTTTCAACTTTTAACTCCTTTTCTGGCGTTTCTAATTTAGATGAACGACTCTAATGCGATTCATTCGAAAGAAGACATTCCCATGTTTTGATGAACCTAATTGGAGTCATCCACCTAAATTACAAACATCGGAATAGTAGTTGAAAGTTGTAAAATCGAACAGTGATAACCCAGCCAAGTTGATGAAATAAGAAACCTCACCTAACCAAGGAATACAAGATTTCATAGAGGCATCGCCACACCATATCCGCAAAAGACGTAGTAATTCTTAACCCTTACGTCTCACACTCGACTTACTCACTGTTTCCTTTTGCGGGGGGTTGACCCTCCTGAATGTTATTGGTGTCGGCGGCCACTTACGGTCCGGCACTTCCTTGTTGATTGTTGCCATCTTGATGGTTTCCGTCGTCGTTTCCATCTTCCGCATGAGATTGCGCGTCAATTGGGCGATAAGTCTGTCCTCCTGTCCGGTGTTTTTCAATTTTTGCAGGAGGTACAGATGTATGACAAGATTTAGATTAGGGGTTTGAATAATATCTCTGTAATGTGTGGTGCAGTGGCAACCCGGACCACTGCACTGTGACTGAGGTTGGCGCTAATGACCAAGCTGTCGACGCACCATTAAGCCTCATCTCCCCCCCCCTTACGTCTCTTACGGCTGATGGGAAAGACGTTTACCCTCAGTGTCCATACAAACTCTACAAAAGTATAGGTTATCAGTTAATGGGGTCCCAATAAATGTGTCCTGTTTATGCATGTTCCTAATTCTCTCAAAGTGATATGTCCAAACCTTCAATTTAATAAGTCTATAAGTACACCTACAGTATACACAATAAGTGATTACTTCTTGAGGCGAATTTAGAATTTTAGCAGTTACTAGTTGTACCCCCGGCATAACACACGCCGGTCGAGCCGGTTTCCACATACCTAAGTGATATACTTTACTGGGTCGCACGAAATGAAAATAACTTCGAGGCCCCCAATCTGGTTCCTCCCCGCCTACCCCTGGCCCCCTCTCCCCACATTCTCCCGGCTTATTTTGTGTGTGTGTGGTAATACATAGCATATGTAGGCATGTTTGCATGCAGTTTAGCCTTGTTTTACCTGTACCTTCGGAATACATGTAAGTCCAGTTTTAACAAGCAAGGGGATATACAGAAGAAGAAAAAAATATCATAAAGTGCAAAGAATGTGGTAAGGCCATTTGTAGCAAATCTGGAGTAGACATGACATGCTCGTACATAGAGGAGAGAAAACGTATGAATGTGGAGTATGGGTCAAGGAATTTAACACAATCATTCGCAAGAGGGTACACACAGTAGAGAAAACAGTTTAAATGCGAAGATTGTGGCAAGGCCAATTAGATCAAATCGGGCATAAACATTCACACAGTGGGGTATAGGTAAACAGTGGGGAGAATTTGGCAAGGGCTTTACGTATAAATCGACGTGAAAGAAAGGAACAGTAGAGAAACAAGCGGCTACAACAACTGCCTAATCGCACCGGTCTTCTGTACAGTTCCTCCACTTCCAATGTTGATGCGCACACCTCTATCATGCACTACCACAGCTATATTATACTAATCTAAAAGCAGTAGCCATCACAATTGTCGGTTAAAAATGTGTTAGCGTTTAGGCCTATTTTACATTTTAAGCGTAGTTGTCAGCTTTTAGGCCTAATTTTAACCAGCTGTTTTAATTTCGTAAGTAGTAGCTAACGGCGATATGGATTGTATAGTAAGCCTCTTCATTTTTGCAACACGGTGCGCCTACAGGCGCACAGTTACAGTGTTACAACGTAACGCGTAACGTAGCATATAAGATCAGTGGTAGTAGGGAAATGACGAGAGAGATGCTGTTGATGAAGCCAACATTGACTCGTAGCAACTTGACGTTGCCATGATAACATGATTTTAGGCCTAATTTTAAAATGCAGTTTTAATTTCGTAAATAGCAGATAGGCCTAATGGAGAATTTGGTTCGACGGTAAGCCTATTCACTCATGCAACAATGCGACGAGATTATTTTAAACGAAGCTAAAATCCATTTGTTTTTATTGAGTGTTACCTTAGGATTTTAATTCGACGATCAAATGTTATTATTTAATTTAGTTCCGTCGAAGATTCTATTAACTATAAGGAAGTAACGATGTTTTAATTTGCCATGTTATTTAACTAACTTCTCACACTGAATCTAACGTTTAAACAATGGTCGTCAATATCTGGTACCGTTGCGAAGTTGAAAAAAGCGACGGACGGAAGGACGGACAAAGTCGTTGCAATAGTCTTCTCAGACGGTACGGCTGCACAGAAGACTAAAACAGAACTGATTTCGAAGAATGTGTCAAGACCATTTATTATAACATATCGGGCATAAACAGAGCGGGGAGAAACTATATGAACGTGGAAAATGTGTCAAGGGCTTTACATAATAGCCTGTGCTCAGGTCCCAGTGACAGAATCCAAGAATCCAGATTTTAAGAACGACTACACAAATGTAAGTTATACTTAGCAGCAAATTTCACAAGCCTGTTAAATTAAAGAAATTACTAATAAGCACACTTTTCAGAAAAATCTGCTTGGGTGCTTGATTAACCTCGACAGAAAAAGTCTAGAAAGCATGTTCAGCATTGTGAGCTGAATGTACCATATACCTTTCTTGCAATCTTTGATGTTTTGCAGCTTTTTTTTTGTCTTTTTTTTTTTGGTTCTGCAATTTATTGCTAAGTATTTCACGAATTTTATTTGTGTTTGCTTTTCTCGAGTTTTCTTTGAGAATGATCTACATACATTTCACTCCTATATTTATATCCTGCTTTTATCTTCCTTTTCATAAATTTGTTATATGTTTATCTCGACGTATTTTTTTATTTCATGTTGTTTTATTTTGGCGCCTTACCTTTGATTTTGTGTGCAAAAGTGCCAGTTCAATAATTGTTTTCGTTTATCTGCTGCTTTCACATCACACGCGAGCATTATTAGCTCTTTCGGGATGAGTGTTCGCTTTTGTGCTTAATTTTGTAATTTGCGTTGGATAAGTAAGCTTTCTTAATTGCTTACTTACTTACAAGACTCTGGTCATGGTGAATTCGTTGAACACTAGGGCTGTAGTGTGTTAAAGTGAACCTAACCTAGCATAACCTGTTGCAAGATTGCTTGGTAGTCGGAGCAACAATGTGTTAAATATTAAAAAAAGTGCAAAACGAATTTTCAAAACGATTCCAGTCAGTTTTCAACCGAGGAGGTAACAAGGTGAAAGGGGAAGGCCTTGACAATAAAGCATGTAAGCCAGACTGAATTCCCAATTCTCACACATTGGCAGCACCTTTGACAGCACTCTTTTCAAAGTCATTTAGTTTTGGCTGATCCCAAATGAATGGGTGTCAGCCCTATCTACAAAAAAAAAAAAGGAATTAGAATGTCTGCTGACAACTATTAGACCAATGAGCCTCCTGGCCAGCATCAGCAAACGTTGTGAGAGGGTGTTTCTTTCTTTTCTTAATGCCGAGCTTGTTGATTTAGGAATTTCAGACAGCATACAACACGGTTTTGTTCAAGCAGGTCATGCACTACCGACCTTATTTCAGCGAGAAACAAGGACCCATCATCTGAGGATGATATTTTTTTGCAAACGGTGCAAAAGCTTTAGATGACACAGAATACGGCGTA
>JAHWFP010209417.1:0-28243 GCA_023313725.1 Lithobius niger | reverse complement strand
CTTACCTTATATAGTATAAAATTTTATTACCAAATGACAGCTTTAAGATCACTTCAAAACTTGTGAAAAGCCGTGACATGAACAATTTACAGTCAACTCGTAAATAATTTATACCACAACAACCAATAAAAATATCAATTACAACGTATAAAAAACAACGGATGCCTTATTACAGCACACGTTAAAAGTCAGTATAAAAAATAAAGAAATAAAAAGATCGCTTCAAAACAAAGCAGAAACCACACAATTAGGGTAAAATATGGTAAGTGTAAAACATCAAAAAAGAATTAAAAGTACAAATAATAATTAAATTAGCACAAATCCTAAATATAAAAGCACCATAATGTAACCAAAAAAATTACCAATGGCCTTCTTTAACGTCACATGATGTTTATTTTTTTAATATTCAGTATATTTTTACCTACTTTCTAATTTTATTCGTATTACCAAGTTTTAGTAGGTCACCTCAATGGGCAACGCATTAAATAGAGTTGGGATTACATATGATCTGCACTGTTTACCGTAATTCTTAATTACCTGAGGGACATTGAATCTGTTGGTGGATTTACGTGGAATTCTAGTTTACTACTATCTGTCACATTCTTAAACTCAGATTTCACGTAATTTTCATAAATGGTTACAAAGTTTTTAAATTTTTTAATTTTCAGTATTTTTTTTACGAAAAATATTTTCTGCATTATAGTTTGTATTATTTTTAAACATTATTTTTAGAATTCTGTTTTGAACTTTTTGAAATTTGTTAATTTTTTTTTTTTTTTGCGTGGCGTGCACTTCAATACCGGAACTTCAATTTTTTTTGGGGGGGGCATATAAAAATTTTTTATTATATCTTAATAAAAACACCTAATTTATCTTGTAAAGATTTGGCATAATTTTACGTAATTTCACTGTTAATCTGGGTTTTATAACTCCATTTTTCGTCAATATTATTCCCACGTGTCTGGACTCTTCAACTACCTCAATTTTATCACATTCTAGCAGACAATAATAAGTGTTACACTGATTTTTTTTAAATATAAATGTGTTTGTTTTGATTACCTCTTGGTAAGGTGAATGTAGCGACACACATAACTTGTGTTTTTGTTACAAATATTGATAAAGACCTCATTTTTGGAACACCATTTTCCAATATTATCAAATTCATTTTGGAGATAGTTCATCATGTTGTTGAGCTAGTTTAGAGAAAATATGGATCGGCGCACTTTGTATGGCAGCGAACAAAGCGCTATTGTCAATGGCAAGGAGTCGGCCTGGATGCCAGTAGCATCCGGAGTACCACAGGGATCCGTGCTTGGGCCAACGCTGATTTCCCTGTACACCACCGACTTGACAAAAGATAGCGAAATGACTACTGAATTCCAAGCAGGCATTGGCAGTCTTCAGTCGTGGTATGACACTCATGGCATGCGACTGAACCCGTGAAGAGTGGAATCCAACAATAGTGAAAGAGATTACATCCATGATGGTATGATATTTTATCGTTTTGACCCTGTCCGAGAGCTAAATGTTATTATTGAGCGTAACCAGTCATTCAGCCAATAGAGTGCTGCCTTTGATGCGAGAGCTAAAAGAATGGCTGGATTTATCACTCGGCAACTTCCCAAGCTGTACGCAAACTAGTTTTCCAGGGTTCACAAAACCCTCATCAGACCCTTTATTGAATTACTAGTGTGGCCTGGGACCCCTGGATGAGGAAAGGCAGTAACTTGTTGGAGGGGGCGCAGAGGTATTCCTCTCGCCTGCTTATGAAATACAGGATTTGAGCCTTGTTCGCATTAGTCTCTCCTCTCCTAACCTGGGTGACTCACTTAACTTGAAAACGGAGGCGTCGGTTCGCGTTACAGACTTCCTCTCTCATAAACCCATTTATTTCAGCCCTTTTTCCCTCTACACCCTCCTCCGCCATTTCCTACACAATGCACTGTCTCACCCACGTCTCACCTAGAATTTTGTATGGCGATAGTTGAGGCTGTTCGTTCGAACTTGCTTTTCACTCTTTACCCCTAGCCTTGAGGGCACAGCTCACCTAGCTAGGACAGGGAACGGACCTCTCACAACATTTAAGAGAGCTCCCCCAACTTATGCAAGGCAGACGTCGTTCGCTCTCCTCTCCCAAGTAGGAGGGACAAGACGAAGTTAGGAGAGGAGAGACGGTAAAGCGAACAAGGCTTAAGATAGCCAAGCTTCCAACTCTTGAACAGAGGAGAAAGAGGGGTATACTTATAGAATGTTTCAAGATTATAAGAGGACAATATGATCTCAACTCTTTAGAATTCTTTAAGCCTGTGACCACTACCAATCTCTGTGATAGCTCCCTAAATATCTAGAAACCTCATGGAAGACAGGACGTCAGAGAGAAATTCTTCTGTGTCACTAATGAGTGGAATGCTGTCTCTGATGAAGTATGTTTAGCAATCAATATGGACAAATTCAAGGTGGCCCTGGACATGCACTGCCGGGAACTTCTTTTTCCCCACCCTTACCCTTTTCTTTTTCATCCAGGCTTTGCTGTTAACTAGTATTAAACTAAACAAAAATACTAACGTAACTACACACTAATCAAAGTTTGCCTAAAAACTACGTTTTTGTTTGTTTGCTGGGATCCACACATGCAGAACTGCGGCCGGGCAATGTGCCCAAATGGTCTTGAAACAGTTACGGACCAACCGGTAAGAAATCGTGTTCATGCGGAGAATGCGGCAATGGCTATCAACTTGCAAGATGGTGCACAATAAAAAAAAAAAAATAGTTTGATTGCAAAGCAGGTGGGCAAGGCCAGTTACATCAATTCGGGGATAGCCATAATTATTATGCGTGTACACAGGGAAGAAACCATGTGCATGTGGAGAATGTCGCAAGGACTTTACATATGCATAAAATCAACTTGCAAGAGGGTACACACAGTGGAGCAAAACTTATTGATTTCCAGGAAAGTGTCAGCGCCAGTTATAGCAAATCAGGCTTTAATACAATTTATGCATGTAAACAGCAGGGAAAAACCGTGTGCGTGTGAAGATATGTGGCAAGGGCTTTACATTTAAATTAACTTCCAAGAACGTACAGAGACTGAAGAAATCTGCTTGATTGCCAAGAACGTGGCAAGGCTAGAGTAGCAACCTTACATACACAAAACCTCAAACGTCATATAAAAACTTCAAAAATTAATAACACTCAAACTAGTAAGATAGTGTGTGGATCTCTTGAACTGTGGCATTAACTAACAAGATCTTTACGAACTGGTGCAATGAACAATTTCCCTCATTAACACAGTTTGCTTTTTCTTTATTTATTTACATTATGAACAGTTTTCTCCTCCACCTCTCCCCAAATCTGTTAAAATCAGGTTTAGATATTAGTTTGGCAACGTGACTTAAAGTAAGATGGCAGTGGGGCGGGGGGGGGGTGGGGGGGTGGATGGAGCAAAATTTTCAGTTTTTAAAAATTGTTTAAGTTTATGTATTAAGGCACGCACTACAACAAATAAAACAAAACTTGAAATTCTTGCATTTAAATTGGCAATAAAGCAGTTTAGACAATTCGACTTCTTCAGTTGTAGCTTATGTGTTTTGCCGAAGTTCTATCGCGATTTGCCGAAAATCATAATTTTTCAATTTTATGTTCCTTTTTCTGCAAAACTATTGGTGAGAATGTTATGGTTTTTGGTAGGAGTGTTCACGAGGTAGTTATGGACGTACACTACTAGGTTTATGATGTTTAGACTAACTCACTTGTTTTGGCGACTATGTTACTGATAGTGCGACATTACTTAAATATTTATCGAAGTTCGTTATTTTATTTCTAAAAAACTATTTACCAGAAATGTATAAATCTAGTTGAACATCTTTAGAAAGACGATGCCAAAACTACAAAAAATCTCAAAGTTCTATCTACTACTGTTTCTGAGAAAAAGGAATATATATATACATGCCTGATTTTCTCCATGTTAAAACATTAGGCTACCATCTTACATTAATGCCTAGTGAACTTGTGTCTCAGTATTCATTTTGTTCCAAGTTATCCTTACACAATCTGATTTTTTTTTCTCTGAGGTTTTCTTCTGTTAAAATACGTTCCCAAATGTCTTCAAGTTTTATACTTGCGTTTAAAGTCGAGGTTTGAAGCATCAAAGGTTAAAGATTTTACATATTTTAATTTCTGAAAAGATATATGTGTAATGAAATGTTTCATTGTAAGCCTCACCCCGCTGTTGAGACACAAAATTAAGGCAAAATAACGTATCAGTGAGAATCAAACTACGATGTTAAATGACTGGCAGGTGTTCAGTTTATGGCAGCCTACCCTAAACTTAGTCCTAATTTTGGAATTTTTTTTTCTTTTAGTGTAATCGCCTTAGAGTTATAATTTCTTTTGTACCTTAAAGTGTTGCAAGATGAGTCTAGGACATATTTTAAATTTCATTTATCCTATTTTTGTGGGAGTACAGGACCGGTGCATTTTTTGGCAAGTTTTATTATACTTTTGTACTGCTATTTTGGTAACGTCGGAAAAATTGTTGTACATGAACAAGATTGGGCTCTAAATCATCTGTATACATTGGATTATCACGTGAACTAAAATAATTTTGATAAAACGATTTTTTTATATTTCATAATATAATCACAATTTCCATATATTAAAAAAATTATATAGCAAAAATTTTGTGAGTTTTAAAACACTACACCGGAAGTGTGTAGAAGTATGATTTTGATTCACGTTGTAGTGACCATACCAAGGAACTTGTGTAAAAACTTTAAGTCACTATCTCAATTCTAAGTAAAGTTATGATGTTTTTAGTGATTGACCGCTAGTGATATTCGTGTTCCGAGAAAATTCAGTTTGAACGTGAAACT
This sequence comes from Lithobius niger, assembly GCA_023313725.1. NCBI lineage: Eukaryota > Metazoa > Arthropoda > Chilopoda > Lithobiomorpha > Lithobiidae > Lithobius > Lithobius niger. The sequence continues at coordinate 23,372 of JAHWFP010209417.1, read as the reverse complement.
TATAACCTTACGCAATGCTAAAATTAATAAACCCCCAAAACATGAGATTTTAGCCATAAACGGTCCCAGTTAATAAAAAAAGTGTTGTACCATGTAGAATACATATTACTCCACCAGACTGACTTAAACAATTTTTTTTTTTGGGGGGGGGGGGGGATATTTTTTGGAATAGGTTCCATCTTAAGTTCGTGGTAACAACTGTAGGTATATGGCATGTGAATGGTGCTGGAGCAGGTGTTCCTTGAAATATGCCTTTTACTGCCAACTAGACCATAAATTCTACATTTATTGGCCTTAATAGAACTCTTTGACAACAGTGATGCATCTCAAGAGTAATTTCAACATCTCTCTACAGATTCATTTTCTACACAATTTCTAAAATAGTATGAAACGGAATGTGAATCACTGGTAGTAACTAAAAAAAACATCCAACACTATTGCAGAAGTAGGATTAACACTTGCAACCTTCTCCATGAGTTATCAGTGACAATAACGTCAAATATGCTAATGGCCTCTTCAAAACCAGTTTTAGTTTCTGGAATACATACAAATGGTTTCTTGTATATTTTGAACTTTGCTAAACCTATCAAATATCCTAGAAAGTTACTTTTCTTCGGTTTTGTATTGCTTCCCAACCGAGAAAAAAATTCTAAGGAGTGTTTGAAACAATTCTTAAGCAGTCATTCTCAAAATGGTACTTGACCACGCGTAAAGCTAACAATAGCCTTTCTTTCTGCCAAGGACACAAAGTTCTTGAACATACAAAAATCATCACACACTTTTTCCTACCAGAGAACAAATTAACGACCTTGTCAACTAAAGAGGCACAGATTTAATTTTTAAAAATAATTTCCAAGATTGCTCCCCAATTGTATGTGTGTATCAGATGACACGTTGGAAAGACACTGGGAACAATTCCGATTCTCCAACAAAGTAGAAACATTTCGCTTCTTCCCAAAATGAACAGGCTAAATCTTCCTTCAAGCCATCCCTGCAGCAAGCCTTTGTTCCCTTGTTCCTCTTGGGAACTTACTTACTCTGATCTTCTTCAGCACTTACAACTGCCAACCATAAAAGAAAGATTTGATATAGGTGAGACGCTATTCTTACCTACCAGCTTCTTCATGGACTTCTAGATATGATTACTCCGATATTTTTCTTCTCTGACCTAACAGTACTCGAGGACAAGATTTCAAATTGCGGTGAAAATTGTCCCGGTTCAAAGACAACGTTTTTTTCTGTGAGCGGGTGGTTAACCCATGGAATTCTCTAGCGGTTTCTGTTGTTTCAGCACCCAACCTGAAGTTGTTTTAAGACCCGCCTTGTTGCGTGGAGGGGCTAATCGCCTCATGTTCTGGGGGGATTGGTATGTGGGTTTCTTTGACCCATTACTCCACGCCATCCATCTTCTTTATCTGTATCTCCCTTGTTCTTTCGTTCCTTTGTTCCCTATTTCCCATTTCCTCTTGTTCCCTTGTTCGTGATACGTTTGTTTCGCACTCGTTCAATATTTCTTTTACACTATCGGCTCTATTGATTTTAAGGTTATTATTAGAACGAGAGCCGTGCAAAAACCTCGTTTAAATCATCCATGGTTTTAGCGTTGTTGTTAGATCCTAAATCCGATTTTTCGGATTGAGCTCCGGCATTGAAACATTCTGGGGACTTCTTACATAATTATGCATTTTTTTTCGTGATCGCAGGATGATTAAATCTCTCTTCATCTGAACTTGTCTCTAAAACCAGAGATGCTGCCGTATCAGTATTATACGTTGTTAGGAATTGCAGAATTGTTTTGGACTATTGATTAGTGTTTGCTTTGCTCGTCTAAGCTTAATTCTTCATTTGAATCTACATTTGAAGATAACTCTCCATTCAAATCGTCTTGTGATACTAACTCTCCATATGTGTCGTCTTCACAATCACTTTCCTCCCACTCAACAAACAACACTTACGAGTGCCTGTATTTAATTTAGTCAAGCTACCATTGTCTGCAGAACTTGAATGCAGAAGCAATCGATTTTTGGTTTTGCTATTTGTTACAGAAAAAAAAACTGCAGTGGCTTCAGTAAAAGAGACAACTTAGTTAATTGAATCTAGGACAGTGACAGTATTGTGTAACTTACGGATAAACAAATTACGAGCAGTCATAATTTTGATTATGAGAGCGCCATCTTCTGTGACGTCAGGACCTGCTTGTGGTCTGTGGTCTTCACGTTCAGTTTCAGCAACCTGCTTTCGATTCAGTCTTTGCTGGTTTCCCACTGTTTATCGTTATCTGTTACTTGCTGCCAAATTCCTGCCTTCGTCGACTTCCGTTGAGTTTTGAAATTCAGCCAACTGCTCACAAGCTAAGTAAGTATTACCTTCATTTAATGTTCGACCACATATTATGGACGTTGATGGCAGCAAAATGTGGCTGGTTTGAGGAATTACCCTGCAATGGCCAATAAACCACCTTTATATAAAATTCATAGCAAGTTAATGACAAACAACCATTCCCATACCATTGTAAAGATTTTTTTCTTTTTAAATAATTATTTTGAGTTGACAAACAAGGACACTTCAACCAAAAAAAGTAATTGCAAAGAAACCATTACAGAAGTAGGAAACTAGTACGCAGCTTCAGAGAACAGCTGTCTAAGGGAGTGTGAAAATCAAAATTCGATTCGATTTCGATTTTATTACGCAATAGAAATCGAATCGAATCTATGTAAATCAACATCGACAAATTAGTTTTTCGAATTATTTTCGATTTTGTCAAATTATTTCAAACAATACGCTTAAATTAATCAAATAAAACATTAACTTTAGCCTAGAATAAAAAAAAAACTGTGTTAGGCGCTATTAAACACAATTGCTGTTGTTACTCATTGCTAAATAAAAACTAGGGAATGTATCATTCAAAAAAGTAAATTAATTTTTAAAAAAACATGGAAACATATTTACGTTGCCTTTTGGCCTTAGACGTAAGCCTTCCTGAACAGAAAATTGAACCCACGACCTTTGAAACCAAAGGCCGAAGCAGTACCGCTGAGCCATTCTGACACGGCCAAAAACAAACGTCCGTACCATTAATAGGGTTCGTAAACGGCCTTGAATTCCTTGAAAAGCCTTGAAAATTGGCATTTTTTTGTAAGAGCCTTGAAAGGGCCTTAAATTTTGTTAGCGTACTATGTTTGATCGAATGCAGTCAATTTATGTTTGAATTCATAAAAAAATTTTAAAAGTTTGTCAGCGTAGTGCTTATCTTCTGTTAACGATACGATGTGCCTTCGTTCGTATTTACGTATAAGTGGTGCGGTATTGGAAAGGCAACTTGTCCCATGATAGGGGCAAAATAAATAGCTGTTAAATGGATGTTTATTCAATTATAGAGTAAGTTTGAAATTTGACAGGTGGCTATTAAATGGCACTGTTCTCAATGGTTTTATTTTAATGTGAATGGGACAATCACATCCTTTTAGAAAATCTCAAATTCTTTGAAAAAAACAGAGGAAAAAAAATTCCTGGTAAAAGATTTTTCGACATTTTCGACGATTTCTCGACAACGGTTTGTGCTATTGATATGCGGTAAAGAACGTTGTAAAGCTCTCAAAAATACGCTTCAAATGATGTACTTGTTTGTCAAAATCCGTTAAAATATGAAAAAGTTGTGTTGCTCTAGCCACATTACCAAAAACCCTTCTCTGAGGCTAGCAAAAAGATTGATTTTTTTAAGGTAATTTTTAACAATTTGGTGTTCAAAACGACCTTGAAATTGGCTTTCGGTGGGCTCTGAAAAGCCTTGAAAAGGCCTTGAAAATGGCTTCGTCTCTGGTGTACGAACTCTGCCTTAAACACGTCTTCAAAATCGCCACGCACCAAGTGAAAACGGATGGAACACACAAATAAAATGTGAAACAAGGGATTAAACAGAACGGAAAGCAAAATGGGCTCGAGAGAAGGGTTAACTAAATATGGCTGCAAACGTATGTACGTCAGCTTTTCGGCTTAAATTACGTGCTTTATTTCCATGCATACATGCAAAATGTATGTTTATACGTATACGTGTACTTGTGAAATGCTACCTATGGACGTTTCCTTTTGGCCGTTTTAGAATGGCTCAGCTATAGGACTTCGACTTTTGGTTTCAAAGGTCGTGGGGTCAATTCCCCAAAAGGCAACGTAAATAGTTTTGCATCCGTATTTATTTAATCCTCCTCCAGCCCATTCGGCTTAATTAAAAAAAAAGTGATTAAGGCCTAATACTGAATTTATGTGTATCTAATGGCAAAATGTGTTGATTGTAATAAACGATCACGTGCTTGTAATAAAACGAAAGTGAAACTTTTTTTGGCGGGGGGGGGGGGGGTTGCACGTAAGAAGACTTACTTTCTAAACATTGTATTAACAACAAAATTTAGCTTTGCTTAACAAACGAAAGAACAATTCGAACTTTATCTGAAAGTTTGCGAGGCTAGCCTACGTAATTATAAACTGAAACTGCAAAACAAAATAGCTCAAAATCGAAAAAGAAAAAACTGTATTGGCGAAAACGAACATTAATCGAAAAGGAGGTGTTCTTCCACAAACTAGATGAAGATCAGTCGAACCCAAAATATTAAAATCGTCCATCCCTAGGGCTATCAACATCTAAGTAGCACTTCCACACATGTAATTTTTATTTTGCAAGACAGGGTACTTACGTTACTAGCTCGTTGTACACTTTCATTTTGAAGCACCCTGAATGAATAGATCCACGGGAAACCAAGGTCGAGTGGAACGATAGTATTAGCAAAGGTTGGTCATTCCCGAGCTCATTATCTTTCTTTTTCCTCGCCAAATGACGTCACTGGAGCTTGTGATTTTATATGCGTACTTTTGTGCGCAGGTGCGTGAGAGTTATACGAATTCATTGAGTTGCATTGCACAATGAATTAAGTCTACCTACCATGATGCTAAACAGTATTGTTTTTGTGGGGCCCTACAGATCTAGACACACGCTAGTGTGTCGCGCCAAGTTAGGCAACAATCATCACAACAAACATCACATCAGTTCAATTGTCGAGGTTGTAAACCATTGTAGTTCGGCGCCATAGCGTCAGTGGTTTATATCTTGAAGTATAGTTGGGCCCATTTCAGTACTTGGGGAAAAATAATAATGCGGCACAAAACCTTACATTGTGTTGAAATCGAGACCAATGACACACCTGACAAAAATTAACTCGTGTAGGAATGCCATCAATGCCGCTTTTAATGCAAAATCTGACCCTCAATAACGTAGTAACTGTGTTAGCTAGCTGGCTAGCTAATTCGGTCATCCCCATGTTAAATCCCATAGGGGGATTATTCATCGATACCGTGATAACGGAGAGGCTTCCAGCTACGAAATTGGACGAATGGGTGCAGTACAATACGAACTGCGTACTTTTTATGGTTTGGAGCCTGGGGGCGCAACAGGGATGACGTGGGGGTGGGGGGGGGGCGTAAGTACAAAAATATTGTTATAACCATGGTTAGTATTGTCGGCATCGTCTCTCATTGGACGGTCAAAGTTCGGACAATGAGAACGTGGATACTGACGTACGTGCCTACACACACACTAGTGTATCACGATCTAAACAACGTTGCAAAGAAATAGTATTCACGTCCAATTCACGAAAAATAAACCAACTGGAAAAACAAAGCAAAATAAACAAAGCCAAAAACTGGTAAAGAGGCCACTAAGTTGAGAGTGGTTCGGCCCTTCAAAGGAGTGATATCAACACACCAAAACTAACGAAATAAAACAAATCACATCAAAATTTAAACCAAACCAAAAACCCATAAAGAGGTGACTGGGTTGAGAATGGTTCGGCCTATAGGCAACAGGTAATAGCAAATTGTTGAAAACCAATTCCTTGTTAACGTGGCACTTTATAGTACACATTTGCATGGTAGTGGAGTTAAGCCAATACACAATTTAAAAAAAAGGAGTGATATCATATCAAAAACCAAAACTGGTAAAAGGGTCCGCCAAGTTACGAGTGGTTCGGCCCTTCAAAGGAGTGATATCAACACACCAAAACATTCGCCAACTTAATCGCACCGAATAATACTTTGGACGTTAAATGAAAACTTGAATATTGCTACCGAAAGTAGCAATGGTCTAGTTTTCATTTAACCTTCGAACTATTAAGCAGTGCGATTAACTTGGCGAATGTTTTGATGTGTTGCTATCACTCCTTTGAAGGGCCGAACCATTCGGAACTTGGCGGCCCCTTTTACCAGTTTTGGTTTTTGGTATGATATTTATGTCGCTTCTCAAAGAAACGTTTCTTAAGAAACACGTGTTTCCTAGCAGGCTTTAGCCAACAACACTATTACACGGATAATTAAAATTCCAGCCGAACCATTGTTTAATTAACAGGTGACCTTAACAATCACAGCTTTAATTTTTTTCTGTTCTACTGTCACATCTATCACAAAAGTCCTCTCATCGTCGTACAGAGGTAGAACTGAAAAAAGTTGAAAGAAAGAGGTAAAATACTAATGAATGGTCTTGTTGTTGGGTGGGGAGGGGGGGGGGACCAAAGAGAGGACCTTTTGGACTTTTGGGGAGCGCTAGGAAATTTGTAACGTCGCACACCAAACGGGGTGGAAGGCAAAAAATAATCTAGCTGTCAGACTAATTTACAACCAATTCGCAACCCCAGTTTCCCTCGGTAACCGGGAGGGGGGGGGTGTAAAATGGAAATAAACGTCTTCATTGTTTCTGTTAAAAAGGGGAGAAAATACTTCTGTGAAACCCCGGCATTATACACTACGTTTATACTACGGAAATTGTGTATGTAGTAATTTCGTCTGTTAACATTTTAACGAGATTACACAATAATAATAGTTTGGCTTCGCAGCGCTTGCACTATGTAAACAACGCAAACAGGATAGGAGTTATATGATGACGAATTAACAACTTTATTAGGAACCAAGTAACAAAGAACATAATGCAATGCAGCGGCTATGCGTTGATCAAACAAGTCGCTGAAATAACCAATCATTTTATGGCTAAAACACCGGCCAGTTACGTACTCAAAATTACGGTTGGTGGTGGTCGTCTGTTGAACTGGTACCGAAGCGGTGTTTGGTGTATAACAACTGCCGATAGACCCGTAGGCCTACAGCTTGAACTGACTTGTCCTCGTAAATATTAAACAACCGTAAGCATCGAAAAATAGCTGGCGCAGTCGTTGAGACCAAAGAAGAACAATTGAGACGGTTGATGCTATTATCAGCTGCCGGGGTCGTGCATAGAAGCCGTACTTTCTCGTTACCATGGTTACCGTCCATCTCTGTAATGTGTGGTGCAGTGGCAACCCGGACCACTGCACTGTGACTGAGGTTGGCGCTAATGACCAAGTTGTCGACGCGCCATTAAGCCTCAATCCCCCCCTGCTGATGGCTAACGCTGATGGCTAACATGTCTTTTTCTAATATCTTTTCCTTTAAGGCTTTAAGTTTTTTAAGGCTTACATCCGTATTTTATACGCTTAAGGTTTTTTAATACTAATAAATTATACAGCTCAAATTTTACACAGCACTTGCCTGAAATCATCGGAGGATTTTGCAGGACAGGTTCACAATGACGACTCACTTAAGTCCAATAACAACAAACGATTTGCGGTTCGAGTCCCTGTACACGACAGACAGTTCGCTAGAGTTTTACTTCGGTCATGGTTTTTCGATCAGCGTCTTTTGGGTCTTTACCCAAAAGACGCTGATCGAAAAACCATGCTTCGGTTTATCACCCAATTTCACGATCTCAGTCCTCCTCTAACAATAGAACACGACGACATTGCAACAATGGTTTAGGACTGAGATGCAAAAGGAGGAGTGATATATAGGATATCGCCGGCTTTCCGAGTGCTGGGATCTAACAATGTCGAGGGCGTGCAGCGCCCGAGCCATTGTTGGATTCCAGCATGAGGAAAGCGGGCGCTATACTTCTTCTCAACCGTTTTGACGATGTCAGTCCGACGTACATTGTTGAGCGCAAGTGAGTGCGAGTGGAATACATTGTTATGTTTAGCCAGAAGAAAGTTGTATAGAATATACGTTAATGAAATGCAATGCTACAGGCAACGAAACGGGCAGCTTTTAATTTTGAAAGCGGTTGCAATTTTGTAATTGACATGAATTCTTGCACGTTTTTTTGACGTTTGAGATGGTGATGCTTTAAAAATTGTTTCATTTAATTGATTACATTCGGTTGCTTTATTCCTTTTTGTCATTTAATGGAAACCAACGTTTGTAAAGCAGCGGTTGCAATGTTGTAAATAACGTTATTTCTTGAACGTTTTTTTTTTTTTTAATCTGCTATATTTTTTAATTTATTTCAGTAAATTTATTATATCTGTTTGTTTCCTTCCACTTTTCATTTAACACAAACGGGAGCTGGGATCCACGTGGAGTGCATGGATTCAGGATCCCAGCCCTCCGCCGTGGATCCCAGCACTCCTTGCCTCATTCATGGTTGCGATCCCGCCGTGTTGTATTGTTATAAGAGGACTGAGAGCTTCGAAACGGGTGAGAAATCGGATATCACGCCTGCTCTTGGATATTACGCCTGCTTATGAATTAAAGAACATCATGCTTGCTCCAGATGCTAAAAAGGACTTTACAGCCTCAATTAAAATAAGAACAGCACCGTAAAAAGCTAGTTTTGGTTAAGCAAGAACACATTATGACACTGAACTGTAAAGGTTATTTACGATTTAAAATTACAAACGACGTCCCAGCCTTGATTAAAATTTAGAACAGATTCTGTTTTCCTCGTCAGTCTGAACAGTGCAAGTTTTCTTGGTGGCTAGCTCTCACCCCACCCGACTCCCGTTGTCCGCTCCTACGCACTTCATCCCCCCCCCCCCCCCTCCCCTGCCACTCCGCAAAAATCTTGACAAAGCCTAACGCTAGCCATTCTGACACAAACGTCTGTGATGGTTTTCATTATTTTTTATTTATTTATTAAATGAAGAGCTTTTCAACTTGAATTAAACCTATAAGCCAAAATTATTACACATTGAGTATACGTTTATTTATCACTAATCGAGCCCATTTGGCTCTCCGTCGTATAATTACACGTTTATTGTCTTACCGCATAACTGATCATATTCGGAAAGCAGTCATCATCGCACAACGAACGAATACCGAGTTACCCAACAAAGGTTCTTTGCATTGTTACTCGATTCCGGGATGCCCCATCACCGTTCATACCGCGGAAACTCAGCTCGCAGTAACCAACCCAAAGCATCCCAGCTTCGTGTACTGTCGTTACTAATTTTAATGTGGAATTTTCTACATGCGAAGTGCACACTTTTCACCATCGTAGTGTAGTGTAGAGGGATAACCAGTCGCCAGCGGGGGGGGGGGGGGGGGGGAGGCGATATCAACTGGTTCACCGGCACATCGGCTGTTAAAAGTCCCTGCCCTCTCACTATTTTCGTTCGTGCATCGCACGCGTAGGTTTTGCAACATTTAGACAGGTTTAAAGGCATGTTGTAAAAAACAGAAAATTTTTATAATCTACCGTGGTGCCATCTAGCAAAAGTGATATCGTAAAACTTTATAGTTTGCTCCCAGATGCACGAAGACGTACCAAGTGTTTCTCTAAAAGAAATGGCTTTGCGTATTCCTTCACTTGATACAAGCAACTGCTAGATAGTACTAAAAGCGCTAGATTGTGCTATATTCCGCAAAACTGCCATTACGCAAATGTAGCAAAAACGTCTCATGCTAAGGAAAAAAGAGTAAAATGAAGGCATTTACTACATTTACATACGTCTGAACTAATGCTGCAAAACTGAGTCATACAGGAAATCCAACATGGAGGCAGGTATCTTTAAATGGCAGTGACAGCTCACATACAAAGTGCACGGAAAAGACATCCTTTTACAAACAATAGTTCAGACTGTTGAAAAGCCATATAAACCCATCCCCCCCCCCCCCATCGCGTTTCCGTAGTGCCTAGGGCCGTATATACAAAACAATTTATAGTATTTTTTTTTTGCTTACCTTAGTTTAAAAGTTAGCCCTTGGAATGTAACCTGCCGTGTATGGTAGGCAGTCCGCCCCTGGGCACTTTGATTTCATTTGGCTATTTTAAAATTTATTCTTAGTTGATATTAATCAGGAGATTGTTTGAGAAAGGATGTCGTTTCCATACAATTCGTTCACCGCTGGCTCCACCATTTAAAGTTACCTGCCTCCCTATTGACTTTCCTGTATGGGGACGGTCAAGTATTACGTCATGAGGAAGGGGGGAGGGGGATTCGCCAGCTAGTGACGAATGATGACGAGGGGGGGGGGGAGAGTGGGGGTCGTCAATTGATGACGTAAGTACCGTTATTGCTAGTAAAAGGGTGAAAATACTAAAAAAAAAGTTCACAGAAAAACACAGTGAAATAACAGGAAAAACACCTCCTCTTGGGGGAAGGTCAAGTTAAGCAATGGCGTAATACTGGAGGGGGGGGGGTTAGCAACTGATGACGATCGATGACGAGGGGAGCGGTAAAAAATAGTCAATTTTTTGATGGCGTAATATTTCAACGGCCCCCATATGAATCAGTTTTGCAACATCTATACAGAAAAAAGGAAAATGAACGTAAACAGTTGTAAACACGTTCATTTTCATTTTTTTCCCTCGTTTTTGTTACATTCATTTAAACTATTTTAAAGTTTATTCTTAACAGCATCTGCCATCTTCTTTGGTGGTTCTGCTTGTTCTGTTTTTTTTTTTTTTTCTAACAGCAGTATGCAAGTAACTTGTCCCTATATGTTTATTATAAACCAAAATATTGCTTACAAAATACTATTATTCTTCACTCACCTAGGCCATCATTTTTCAAGTAAGTTGCTTCCTCTTGCTTGGTGATGGGAAGAAATCAGCATTGGTTCTTCGTAACAAAAAACTTCCTCGCATGCACCGCCGGACGAACTAAATAACGTAAAACAAATTGGTAGTTTTACTTGAACGTTATTTAAAAATCATTCTTTACATTTTTACGCACTTTATGGGAAGCAACATAAAGGAGGACCATGGGGATGGTCGGAGTGTTCATGATAATATTGCTGCATGTTTCATCTCTCGCGTCGGGTCGCGACCTCATGCGGTTAAATGTGGAACGAATGGTCTTGTTTATTTTTTGAGATAACCGAAGTAAAAAATGAGAGCAGCCACAATGACGCCATATTGATTACGAGTTAGCATCTGGAGAGATACCTACAAGGGGCACCAGATTAAAATGGAGGGAAAAACAACGGCACTTGTAGTCAATGCAGTTCTTTGACAGCGGATTTCTTGGCCTTAAAGAAAAGTCGTTTTCTCCAATCCCTCTTATGCTGCGAGGTTGTAATCGGAAAAAAAATATCACTTGCTAAAAATTTCTGCAACTGCCAACAAATCGATAAAAATCGCGCGTTTTAGCCCTAAGAAACCTGCTCTAACAGCATTGTCTTCAGTAAGACGCCCTTCTTTTTCCCCTCCAGTGCCCCTTGCAGCTAACCCAGTTACTGGCTCCAGCATAGAGTTATATATCATGAAATGACGTTTGTGTCTGCTCTATAGAGTAGTGACACGACGTAGTATTATTGTATACAACTCTATGCTGGAGCCTTAATGGGTTAGCTGCAAGGGGCACTGCAGAGAGAAACAGAAGGGCGTCGTACTAAAGTCGATACTGTGAAGAGTGATTTCTTAGACCTAAAACGCGCGATTTTTGTTGTTGGAGAAAACAACGTTATTTTAAGCCTAAGAAATCCGTTCTTCCGTTGTTTATCCCTCCATTTTTATGTAGTGCAACTTGTAGTTATGCCCTCCAAAACCCATACTGGTGCCAATCTGGTGCCAATATGGCGGCAAATGTCACTGCCCTATACGCTGCATAGGTGTTAACTTGATAGGTGCTTAAAATTCCGCTTATGGCATTATTAGTCCAGGCTTGCGGCAGCTTATACCACACACCATGGCTGTTTGCTGTGACGTGCATATCACGTGACTGTGGGCTAGTCCAATCAGACGGCCAAACAGCCGTTGTTCTCGTTCGTCATTGGTTAACTCATGGTGACGTCACGGCAAACAGCCATTGCGCATGGTTTAGGGTGCAACAGCGTTCCAAAACTGTGGCGCGGGGAAAGAGACGGTTACTGCAGGCCAAGGCTCACTGGGGTAGAAATCACCTGTCGCACCTGCCGACTCAACGTCAGTTCACGCACAGTCCAGAAAAGTCGGGTATACGCAACGACAATTTTCTTGCTCACTAGATTTTACTTGATCAATACTAAATACTGCTGGCTGCTTCTTGCCTTAACCGGAACATGCGGCTTTCGAGAACCGCGGCAAGGACGCAGATGTTGATCTTTTCGTCGTGCCTCCCGACACGACGTACGATGTATGCGGCATGATAGCGTCGATTTATGATAACAAGAAAACAATTTTTGCTGTAGTACAAGACGGTGGGCTGAATACCAGCATTTTATGGTTTGTTTTCGAATCTAATACCCCGAAATGTACGTTATGTTGGATTTTGAATTCTCGCTGCGACAGCTATTTATACTGCCGTCGTCTAATCACTGCCAGACGCTGTTATTTTGAGTGAGAATAGGAAATTTCGGAAATAGCGTGAAATGACAACAAAAACCAACATTGTAACAATGTTTAAAATTACTGTTGCTTGTTTTTCTTTATCCGTGTTATTTATAATACATTTAATTTGTGTAAGTATTGCCGCATTCATATAGTAGAAACTGGAAACTGATCGTAAATAAATAACGGATGACTAGCAAATAGCGTTCGGCGAGCGAGAAGGTCTTGTTGCCTAAACGCCCCCTTAGCGTTGCTTTCGTAAAATGAGATCCTGGCGGCGTTGAATCAACTACAGAAGTTCTCCATTCTGATGGTACGGTCCCCTTGTTGATGTGTGGTGCAGTGGCAACCCGGACCACTGCACTGTGACTGAGGTTGGCGCTAATGACCAAGCTGTCGACGCGCCATTAAGCCTCATCTCCCCCCCCCCTTGTTTAAACTAAATTCGGCTCACGAACTAGCACTGCACAATTCGCATTTATCAGGTTTGTCACCAGAATGAAACTGATAGCCTCTATAAATGGTCACACCGCATCACAACACAACACTACTACCATTGTAAATTTTCTCGCCCGAAATCGCAATTATGTGGTTTTTCGCCCAGATTACATTGCCTGTGTATCTGCAAATGTTCTGCTTATAAAAATTATACAGTGTCACGCCCGTATGATAGCCGTTGTGCATCTGCAAACAGTCACGAAAATGAAGGATCACTCAATCCACATCTACACGGTTTCACAACACTATGACGTTAACTGTGTCTGAAAATTAGGTCCCACCCATGAAAATGGGTAGCATCATACAATTCATACTTCTGGTTTTTTTTTTTTTTTTTACCAGAAATAACACAGAATTGTCACAAAAACTTATTTTATTACGGTTTCATGATTGTGGACGAATGATTTTTTTTAAATTAAAGGGGTGTTCCTCTCAGCACCATTTTTTCCGATCCTCCACATCAAGTACGGCCCCAAAGTTTTAATACTTACCGTTAGTTAATCCCTAGCTAAAAATCCGTTTTAAAATGTGGCGTCTAGGAGAGTTTCTGTTGAATATAGGGGGACTTTATTTACGTTCATCCCGAACGTATATGGTGCTTTGCGTGCTTACAATAACCATGACGTTTCATCTGTGTGTGAATAACCTAATTTGCTAATAATTACCATGAGATCAAAATTTTAAAAGAATAATGCGGGAAAAATTAAAATTAATTATTCCAATAGATCGCCGAAGCAAACTTATAAGACACTAGCTTAGAAAATTATGAATTGTGATGTTCAAATACTAGAATCATTCCGGTTTGTGACAACACAATCTTTAACTTGATGCTGTTTCGTGTACTATTCCCAAAGCCAACCGAGACAGCAGCTACGTTCCTCGCTGCGAGGAGCGCAGCTACCACCCCAGCCGACTTTGGCGCTGGTAAATGCGTAGATGACGATCTGCGCGTGGCTGTTATAAGGCAGGTGGAATATTACAAGGCAGGCCGGGTGTCCCTTTAACTTCTTTTAACCTTACAGTAAGTCAACCGAAGCAATTTAATGCTTGTATGGCTGAACCGGGTCAATATTGAACATTACCAGCCTTTTCTGAGAGAAGAAATATCTGGTAAAGAGAGGGGCATACCCGGGGATTCGAACCGGGAAACCTCCGATGATCGAAAGATTGTCCAGAATTAACCAAAATAAGTTCCCATATAGCTGCTGAAGGAGCATGGTAGCCTCTCATGCAACCCTGGCCGGCAGTATTGTTTGCCAAGGTCCCCTTTCAGGGATTCGATCAGATCCGCAAACTTCCAGAAACCAGGCTGAGCTCTCTCACCGCTCAGCCGCGAGATTAACATGACCAACAAGCAATATCACCCTGGCCGCATGTAAATGACTTCACTCTGGGATGAATACGATTATGTGCCTTCCAATTTCATCTACGAAAAAAAAAAAAAAACCACACCATTCAGACTTACGCTTCCTCTACACTTCCTCAACCAAGTGTTTACAAATGTCGTGTTTGTAAAAATGCAGTGTCATACAGGTAGCATTTACAGGACGTCCTTCCAAGATGAAATCGAATTTTCGCCTTAAATCAAAGACCACGCTAGCGATCCGCCCGCCAAGTTCAATAACAGTCAAACTTCATTGTAACTTCATTGTAAGAAAGTCATTGTTTAATTCTTGCATTGTTGTTGGTTGGCCACTAGCTTTGGTATTTTAACCCCAAGTTGCATGCTGTTGCCTGCAGGTAACAGTTGACTAAACGTGAAAAAACTAAGTCCCAACTCGCTCTGAGTCCCAACTCACTCTGCAAGCTTTGTGAGGGGGCCCCGGGGACCCCGAGCAAAGCGAGCAGCCACAGCCCAGTGGTCAGTATTCCCGCCTCTAAACCAAGCGAATGGTGGTTCGAATCCCACGACCGACCAAATTACCATATGATACTTAAAAAAAAAGTATCACAAGTTAACTCATGCAACTAAGGGTTAACCAAACCAGAGCTGAGCGTATTTCACGATGGCGAGGATAAATACCTATGCGGTGAAACAGCTTGAAAATTGTTGGAAATGGGCAGTCTTTGTGCCCTGACAAGCAATAGTTGTATTTCAATCACGTGCATAAACTGTATCAATGTCATAAAAGTGCGTGAAGATCGTTGATTTCAGCTGACTACTGACTACTGATTCCGGTCATATAAAATAAATTATGCGACAGATACGAATGAAATTTGGTATTCAATACTCTTTTAACTCCAATACGTTCCTTTTAAGGTTTGACGTTTGGGGAGGCATTAAATAAAAAAATTGCAATCATTTGAAATGCTATTTTTCTGTATGTTGGGAAAACGCCACCGGTGATCAAAATAAGCATTACTTCTTTCCTTTCCATAATTTTTATTCTGAGGCCTTGAACCCTAGTCGTACGCCCTACACTATAACTACACTATACACCAAACTCCATAACCACAATATACACATCAAGCTGTACGCCCGGTGTAACATACGCCGGTCTAGCAACTTCCCCTACTCCCCCTCCCCTTCCCACTCCCCCCCACCCCCCCCCCCTTTTTCCCCCCAGGCCCCCCCCCCCCCCCCCGGATTTCCCCTTCGGGGGTACAGCTAGAGCACAATGATGAATTTGCTTAGTGCATAATGATGAATTTGCTGGCAATAGCCATTGTTAGTAAAGGTCAGCCTAGGGTCTCTGTGTTAAACTCTCAACTTTGAAATCTTTTTCATAACTTTATAACGCCGTAAAAATTGAACATTTTAAAACCAAATTTGGAATCCAGCCTCGACTAGTCAAAACCTCTCTACAGTCCAAAAATTTTGAAATTCGCTCCAGCCAAATCCGAGATCCAGAGAGGGACCAAATTGACAACTTCTTGTTCTTCTTGTTGTTGTTCTGGGGATGCTTTCGTCTGTCCTCTCTACAGGTTAAACAACACCACCAAAAATCATGGGAATAGGCTCAAATCATAGCTTCCTATGTGAACATGTGTTTTTCAAGGTTATTTTAGTTTAACTGGAGTAGTTATTTAGAAAAAAGCCATTACGTGCTAACTGAAACAATGCTTTTTTGCTGATTAAAAAACAAATTCTCCCTACTATAACGAAATTCTCCCAACGTACAATAAGGAGCGTTCACAAATTACGGTACGCCTGGAGGACGAGTTCACCAAATGTGTTACCATGGGGAAAGGGGAGTATGATGACGTTATAAGTAACACACTAATTTTTTGCTACATTTTAATCTACATTCTTTTAGCTAAACTATTTTTCTAACATCTGTATAATGACTTTATTATTTTTTTTTTTACAAATATCTGGTCATTACACCCTAGGTAGGCCTACTACGACTGCTTATAAAAGCAAATTCAATAAAAAAAAAGACTATACAGCTGGAGGGCGGAGGGATGGGGGGGAAGCGGGTAGAAAATGTTAAGTATTTTCAGGTGGGAGGGGTCAAACCAAGTAAAACACTGGTGTTACAAAGAGGTACAGGGGTCTAAATTCCTAAAATAAAAAGAAAAGTTTTCCGTAATTTGTGAACGCTCCCTTATGTCGGCGTAGATAACATTTCTGCTGGATTCCTGAATACTGTTCGGTACACTGACAATTCCTACTTCACGAGGACGATCGATGACGATTTCATCAAGAGATCTTAGACATATTTGTTGAAGTCAAAAGATCAAGTATTTCCAGCCTTCAAAGATTGGATGGTTCAGGCCCGTCGGATCGAAAACCCAACAGACAAAAAGTATCGCATGGCCCATGAGATAGAAAGTTTTCGACGTGACGGGAAAATGCATTTCCATCTCTCGGGATTTTTTTTCGATATAACGGGAATTATTTTTTAAATTTATAATGAGATTTTTTTCACATAAACTAAAGACAATTCATTCTTTTACAAAAGAATAGTAAACAATAGGATTAAGATCATTTTCAAGCCCAAATTTTATGTTATTAGTCTAGTAGAGTCTACTTTTTCAAAACTCTACGTTTCTTTAGCACTAAGTACAGATGTAAACCTATTTACGTTGCCTTTTGGACTTAACGTCAGACTACCTGAGGGACCGTTCAAGTATTACATCATCAAGAAATTGGCCATTGTTAACCCCCCCCTCCTTCCCCCTCGTCATCGATTGATCAATTAATTAATTAATCAATTACCCAACTCCCCCTTCAGTATTACGTCATTTCTAACTCAACCCCTCCCCCATGAGGGGGGATGTTTTCTCTGTATTTCCCTATGTTTTTCTGAGGACCTGTTTTATGCGTTTTCCACCAATTTACTGGGATATCGGTGCTTACGTCATCAACTGGCCAACCCCCTTCCCCCTCGTCATCAATCGCCACCAGCTGGCGAACCCAGTATCTGTTGGGGAAATCACATTTTCTATCTGACGGTATTTCTATCCCATGGGACGTTCAATCATTTCTATCTATTGGGTTTTCGATCTGCCGGGAGGACATCGATTGGATCACTAAGGTAGAGAACAGCACCATGAATAGGGTGAAGATCCAACATTCAGATAATGGAAGGTAAATGACCAGTAGAAAGTTTGAGAGCTACCTGGCATCCGTGGGTATATTGCATGAAAGACACACTCGCACACACCTCAAGAGAAAGATCAAGCAACGCAATTGAACCGCACGTTACTTGAATAATTGAGAACCATTAAAGACAAAGCAGTTTTACCGGGGCATCTGTGGAGAGTACTAGTTTTGTCGGCCTGCAACTTGCAATACGTTGGGATAGAACTCAACATCATAGTATCGACATTGCAATGGTGAACTCAAGAGTAAATGACGGTACATACCTAAGGAAGATAGACTGCAAACCTTTTTTGTAGGAGTCCTGTCACAACTAAGAACAAAGCTTGACCACTGAGCAAAAATCAGGTATCCGGTTGGATACATTCTGAACAAGTCAGGTTGCCACGTGTGGCCATCAACAAAGGAAACCAATAGAAAGTTCTTCCCGATGGAGATATGTGTTGGGGTGACGGGATGAATGGTGCCTTACCATTTAAGACACTGATTCCCAACGTCAATAGGGGATTGTCTACCATTGATATATCGATGTTCAGCCATACAAGTCCCTCTACAAGTCCCTCTGCATGCACCCGCTCCAGTGAGTACTCGAACACCAGTGCCTGCACCAGCACCCATCCAGAATGCAGCAACAGTATCCACACCGACGAGAGTGGTATGACTGGTACCGGTTAAAGTAGAGCCGGTCCACAATCAATTTCGAAGAACAGTCATAGAAGCAGGGGTCCAAACCCAGCTACATTGCATGTCTACACTGAGATCTGCATGTGATATCAGTCAAAGGACAGTGTAACAATGAGCACTTTGTATGGTGCTACTACTCAGAAGACAAGCACACACAGTGCTTTGATAGCTGCATTTATGGTAAAGTGGAGAGTAGCAAGTCAAGAGGAGAAAGTTCAAATGGAACATTAGACGCAGCCTTTCGAGAAGAAAAAGAAAGAGTTAAACAAGCACTTGTTGAAGAAAGAACGGAGGAAGCAGAACACAGACAAGTAACAGAGCATGCCGGCAACAGCCGATGTGTGTGGAAAAAAAGTGATTCTTCAGTACACATTTCCGCCGTGAGCTAAGATTTCAGACAACGAGCGGTGGATTTGTTGGGCTTATTGCCCAGTGGGCCCTAAGTCTGTCCTCCTGTCCGGTGTTTTTCAATTTTTGCAGGAGGTACAGATGTATGACAAGATTTAGATTAGGGGTTTGAATAATATCTCTGTAATGTGTGGTGCAGTGACAACCCGGACCACTGCACTGTGACTGAGATTGGCGCTAATGACCAAGCTGTCGACGCGCCATTAAGCCTCATCTCCCCCCCCCCAGTGGGCCAAATCCAACCAGACTGAGAACAATACATGTGCGTGTGTAATGAGTTAAACACGTTGACGTTGCATTGCAACATTACTTGTTGCAATCTTCTCTTCCCAACAAGGACGTTTTGCTCTGTAGACGTGTGTGTAAATAGTAACTTGGAAATTTTGTATAGTATTTAACTCACTCGAGCCCGTATAAAAGATATGAAATGCATTAGTGAATGCGTGAACACTTACTAAACTACAAGATAGTAGGTATAAACACGAAGCCAGAATCACAGACAACAAAAAAACACTCACTTATATTCCGGTACCCAGGATTTGTTTAATGTGGTACCTTCCTCAGAGATGTATAAAGGTTAAAAATTAAAACCAATATCTTACATTATGGCATTGACGGGTCCTCCATAATGGTTTCGTCAAAATGGCACATCTGGTACTAAAACAAGCATTTGACTCCAATTTATAAGGGTATATTACACAAATTTAGAATAAAATGATTAAAACCCAGTTAAAATAGCAAATTAAACATTAAATGAATACTGGAACTTGCTATTTTTTACCTGTTTTTTTTTTATTGTGAATTTGTGTAACATACCCTTCAAAATTGGAGTCAAATGCTTGTTTTAGTACCAAATGAAATGCTTGTTTTTCCATTTTAATGAAACCATCATGGTGGACTCGTCAATGCCATAATGTAAGGTGTTTTTATTTTTTTTATTTTTAACCTTTATACTTCTGAGGAAGGTACCGCATTTTAAAAATACTGAGTTCCGAAATATAAGTGAGTTATTTTTTGTTTGTTTGTGCTTCTGGCTTCGTGTTTATTCCTACTACAACCAAGAATTTATAGGGTTTGGGAAGAGAATTTGTAACTCAAAAAGGCCTTATTGAAACACGTTAGATTCGCCCCTATTAGTTCCATTAGAGTTTTCAGAGGGCGCCACGTGTTCGATCTGGTAATTTTTTGCTTATTTTTTAGCCCAAATCTAAAGTAAACTAAATTACAACTAAGCTAGGCTAAATAATAATTAAATACAAGCTAGTTTCGTTTAGTTTAGTTTAATTTTAGGCTAAAAACCGAGTAGAAATTCCCACACAAAACACCTGGCGCTCTCTATAAACTAAGACTGAACTAATACGAATATATTCAAGAGGTTTCAGTGTGGGTCTCAGTCATAAATTCTCCTCCCCAAACCCTATAAATTCTTGGTACAGCGTTTAGCACAACCATCGATTGTTGTTAAACTACAAGATGCTATTGCAAACAGCACAAGTAAAACCCAAACCAGTTACTTACATCCTCAGTAATCGTATGCTATGGACTATTCTACCGATTCCTGATGCTGCCTACTAACACAGGTAAATCATTCCACTGTTCGACATCTCTGCTAGTCCTATCATAATGGAGACCATCAGAGCTGCAGATGGTTCCTGAAAATAATCGCCAATACAAGAATGTACACCAGTGTCAGAAACTTAGTAGAAACAAAATGGTGGACTATATAGGGACATTCCTAATTTTCCTTAAAAATTAAAATTACTGCTAGGAGGTAATTGTAGAAATTGTATAGTATAGTATAGTGGACATTCCTAATTTTCCTTAAAAATTAAAATTACTGCTATAGGAGGTAATTGTAGAAATTCACAATCTAAAAGAGCTTCCCCAAATACATGTTCACCAAAAATAATTTATGTATGCCACAAGCATGTAAATTGATAGTTTCCCTTTTTACCGTTTCCCTACATATGTGAAAATCATTCGAATTAAAAATCAGTTGTAAGCATGTGGTCATTTCGTTCAGCAGCCATTGTAAAATTATAAACTAATCCGTAAAGGATAATGACCGAAAACCGCGGGCATTCCTAAACAATGCCCGAGGGCGCGCAGCGTCCCGAGGGCCATTGTTTAGGAATCCACAAGGTTTTCGGTCATTATCCGACTTAATGCCCATTACGGCGAAGAGCTCGTTCCCATTGTCGGCTATTGTTGGCAGACGTTCTATGCTTTGAAAGAACGTGGCATTGGTACTTTCTTGAAATACGGGCCATTGTTTTACATTATTGGTAAAGATTCGAAAATAGTTGAACGTGTTGCGTGAAACTAAAATTGGTAGGCTACTGATGATCAAAATGCCTTATCGTATTCCGTGTTTGTGCTTTTCGATGTGCATGTTTGTGCGTTGCGTGGCCAAAATCAGGACAGAACTTTAACACAAAGACAACAAACTTTTGGCAGGTCAAATGAAAATGGGCGAGAATGCCTTGAATACATATTAAACGTTTCAAAAATAATAAATTTTGAATTAAATAATAAATGTGGATTAAACCATATAAAAGGAATGAAGAAAACAAGCCGAACAGCTATGTGATCTAGGGACGAATTCGGTTGCTAGTTTCAATCCGGGTCATGCCACTCCAAAGGTGGCTCACTGTACTATGTTAATTCTAGCGTATTATTTTTGCTGTTTGGCTTGTTTTCCTCTTTCCTTTATATAATTTACATGAATTTGTGCTGATTTATTTAAAACATATAAAAGTACAACCGAAGAGAGTCAAGGCATTTTCTCTTCCCGACAATCCTTCTCGTTGTCCTGGCAACGTGCACAGACTGTATCAAAAATATTGGCCCGAACATGCAAATACTGAGGTTGCGTATTTTTGCCCCAAAAAGAAATATAGTAATAACATTTTGTATTACAACTGCCCCGTGGGTAAAAATGTTCCGAGCAACATCATCAAAAATGTTGCAACAGATGCCAATTGCTAAGTTGGATGGCTAATTAAGCAATCACAACATTCGTGTCAGCAACAAATTTTTATCGACCCAACGTAGAAAAGCAGCTCATTCTGCAAACAACTGGCCACCGTAACTTGAAATCCTTACAACAGTACAAGAAAAGTAGCCGTGGTATGCAAGCAAATATCATCAGTATTTTGAACGTCGTAGCAAATGTATCAGGCCGGAGTTACAAATGAAAACCAGATCAAACATTTGGTTATTAAAAACTGTAACCATTTTACAATCATTACGTAATCTTTTGTAAATGTAACGGCATTGTAATGTAGTGCTTTGCTACTTCAAACGTGTTTTTTGTTTTGTTTTGTTAAAATAAGCTGTTTTTCAAACCCCTTTTCCCGCCTTCAGATGAAAGTGCGGGCTTTCCCGGCAACAATGGGTTTTTACATTGTTGCGTATTGTTTCAGCTGGGCTTTCCTTCGCCGAAAGGGGCATTAATGTTGGAGTATGCAAACTGCTTTGTTGCTCACGTTCAAATTGAAACCTGAACACAGAAAACGTCAAACGTAGGAAATTACTGGAGGAAGCCCCACAACATTTTGTGATGTAATAAGTGTCGAAAACCTTTTACCACACAAATTCAGCCCTTAAATCTTCATATCTCCAATTAACAAACCAACAGTAAAAATGCTGTTCACTGCAAGATCAATTCTACCCCTTGAGCATTTCGAGCGTTCAATTTGTTTGTACTCTTGAAGAATACGGCTGGAGGCAACTGAATCTATTTAAGCCTTATGACCACCATACTAAAGAGACTTTTTATTGTGACCTTTTCAGTAGAATACAAAGCATTTACCCAGTGACAATGAAAGGGCAGCATTACTTTTTAGTCCTAAACCATAAGCTTTATGTTTCTGGCTTATTGCTTTCCGGCGAGATTGATTGTTCAGTAGAACCTCCATTTCGTATCACATCAGAGCCCTTGTGAATGTTATTTAGCATATTGGTTTGTGCAGCAGGCCTGGCTTTAAGTGGATTCCTGGTGGGCTTTAGCCTCGGCTGCAGGGCTTACTATTAGGTATTATTGGGGTAAATACTTTCCAAATGCCCATACCTGTAGCATGAGCAACATCTGAGTCCATTGGGCAAACCATACCGAGTTATTCTAAGGTAGAGCTGGAAAATGATCAGAGAGCCAACAAAATTGGTAACCTCACTGTTGTAAAATTTTGGGATTCACTGGAAGTGACCGGCAGTAGAAACGTGCATCATGAGAGTAGTGCGGAGTTAGTGGAGTAATAGTTCGAATGATTGATAGGTAGGTATAAGGGAGGAGTTATATATAGGTCGAATGACTGATAGTTGTAAGGGAGGAGTAACAGGTCGAATGACTGATAGTTGTAAGGGAGGAGTAATAGTGGGGGGGAATGAGGCTTAATGGCGCGTCGACAGCTTGGTCATTAGCGCCAACCTCAGTCACAGTGCAGTGGTCCGGGTTGCCACTGCACCACACATTACAGAGATGTTATTCAAACCCCTAATCTAAATCTTGTCATACATCTGTACCTCCTGCAAAAATTGAAAAACACCGGACAGGAGGACAGACTTATCGCCCAACTGACGCGCAGTCACCAAGGCATGTGCAACATGTATTCAGTTCCATAGCCTAGTGCTGCATAT
>JAHWFP010209415.1:49062-77798 GCA_023313725.1 Lithobius niger | reverse complement strand
GGGGGGGGGGGGGGGGGAATTAAGGTAATGTATATTTTCGGATAGGCAATAAAAACATCAAAATGCCAGTGTAACCTGGTTAATTTTTGTTTCTATTGCCTATTGAAAAATACATTACCCAATTATTAGCATTCTCCTCTTAATGCTGTTTCAACTATAGATAAAACAAGTTCTTCCGGTCCGCTAGCTACCACGCATTTCTACTGGCAGCCTCCATCGTATATAAGTCGAGGCGGAGCGGCAGAGCTCACCTTTTCGACACCGCTATCCTGCCCAAATGGCAACGAGAGGGGAGGAGGGGGGGACGCCGGGTAATGTATTTTACAATAGGCAATAGAAACAAAAATTAACCATAACCAGGTTACTGGAATTTTGATGTTTCTACCTGCCGTGAAAAATATATTACCCAATTATTAGCATTCCCACAGACTTCGTCACGGCGGCGGGCGCCATTTGACCGGAATCCCCTAAGCTAGCGACCGGCCCCTGTAACACGAAGTGGAGTACAGCGTGTCCAAAGGTGAAAGTACTCGTTGGGCTGCGACAAGGGCCCCAACCTGGTACAAGCTGTCGGCAAGATAAGATATCCCAGAGGTAATGGGAAGTGAAGACGGTAGGATAGTGCCAGGAACCAATCATCCGTGCGGAAGTGAGCTCAGTCTCGCTACTGAGTGGGAGAAAGTTGAGCATGGATCCGCTTGATAGGACAGGAGGCTCGTAGATTAAAACGGACGGCTTGCACCGGACTAAGAGTTCTTCTTGATCATTCTGAAGGATACTGGATAGAGATGGTATTATGAAAGGATGTGTTCGGTTAGTAGGTGTCTGGGCCTTTGCTCTGAAGGAGGAGCCGGGAGTGAAGGTAACGCCTTGAAAACTGGTAGGGGAAAACAACCACGCTCCATGGCGGATAAGGCTTGTAATCAGCTGCAGCGGAGGCAAGCAGCCAGAGCGACCAGGAATACATTCTTGTAGTGAGGTGGCCGAGGTGTGTGGAGGCCAAAGGTTTAGAATGAGGAGTCATCAGGGCTGTCAGGACGATGGAAAGGCCTGAGTCGGGAAACCTCTCGGCGACACATGGGCAATCCGGTTGGAACGAGAGGATTTAGGGAAGAGATCTTATGGTCTGTGAGGAGAGCAATGTATCCGGCGGCTGGAAAGACGGCATGTAATGCCGACCTATAGTCCAGGATGGTGGATGCCCGTAAACCTTCGTGAACGAAGGAGGATGGGAAACGGATGAGATTGTGTAAGGGCGGATCGAATGGAAGGACCTGGTGTGCAATACATCAACGAAACCATCATGTCCAGTGGTTGTTATAAACCCTTTCTTCGGTGGAGGACCACATGGCCCCGGAGGCAAAGTGAGAGGCTTCGCCTTGAATAGTGCCCGTGGGATTGGAGTAGGATGATAGTAGCCACCCGTGAAGTCGCACCGAAGTCAGATCTGGACGGTACGATCGTCCCTGGTCCCGAAAGGGGAGGACCCATAAGAGCGGCCGTCCTGGAGGATTGGTGGAAGGACTGGGTGAACCCGGATAGGGCGAAGATGACCTTTATGGGAGGAACAAATGAGGCCGCTGTACGAGTTCCTTGTGGAGGAGCGGGGATCGGTAGGTAGCAAATGCTGAGGCGGAGGACGTCGACCAACTGTCGGATAGTAGTGTGTAAAACAGGAATGTGGGAGTTCCCAACCAGAGCATCCGTGACGATTGACCTAGGAGAAAGGAACCGAAAGAGGCTGTGCAGGAGGATGCACGGATGGCGCTGGCGCGGAGGGGAGCAAGGAAGATGAGCAGCTAGTTAATACAGGTGGTAGTTGTAAAGGTCTTCGTACAGTAGTGTTGGTTGTAATGCGGATGTTTGCCCTGGATAGCTTGTCGGGAGGAAATGTCATGTTCCACGTCTATACCAGCCGAATGGCGGGGATTGGAAGAGGACGAAGGAGGTCGAATACGATAAGGATCGTGGAACTGCAGGCCCAGAGGGAGCAATTCCCCCCCCGTTGTCCCGAGCAGGGGATCGAGGGGTAGGATGATTCAGTGAGCAAAGGATGGTGGCGAAGGGCGGCGGATCAAGCGCAATGGATGCAGACATATATTGGGGATAAGGCCAACTGCTGAGATCACGTCGGGGAAGATAGACCGAGCTGCACTTGCGGGGAGGATGGTTGAGTGTTACTGGAAGGGAAAACCACAAGGAGAGACTCATGGTCGTTGAAAGACCGGAGGCGGCTGTGAAAGGGAAGGATGTTCGACGGGAAGGCGGCTTGTCCGCCGAGCAAGAGGTGTGTGAAGGGATATACACGACGAGAGTAACCCTGCTGTGGAGGATGCGTGCGGATGGAGCAGGTGGTAGGATCGTTGTCTGGAGGACTGCCTGATGGAGGTATCGGCAGGATAGTGGCTGACAGGGCCGTAGCCAGCACCCCCGCAGCCCCCGCACGTGCGGGGGTTTTCTTCAGGCCGAGGAGCATGAGGCGTGACGAGGCCGTTATAGTGGACTGCAATACTGCGTTTTGTTTACAAACCCCCTATAAATTCTTACTTCCAGAGAACTACATAACGTAAAAAGGTGGTAAAGGTTTCAAATGAAACATCATGCTTTCCGAATCATGTAAAAAATCTTAAAATTCCAAACAAAGAAAAATCTAAAGTTCATAAGTTGATGAAAAACATGGTTCAAAATTGAAAGCTGCCATGAAAGCGAGAGCATGGTTATGCCACCTGAGAAGACTGTTGTTTTGTTGGTGAACGAAATAAAAATAGCCAGTTTCTGAATAAAGCTTACAGTTTGGAATGAGTTAATCACTCATGTTTATAATATCAAGAAAATTGTATGCCACACATGAAATTGGGTAATTTATCTTTAAAAGTCTGCTTCAGGAGCCCTTTTTGAAAAACGGAAACTGTAATCAACAAAAAACTGCTGATTGTTAATAAAAAAAAAGTTGATTACTGCGTTAAAACGACTTGTTTTGTAATATGTTTTTACGAACAGGTATGGTTACATTACTCACGACGAAAGAAAAGAAAATTCATTGGGGAATGGGATTTTTTGTTTGTGGTGGTGGTAGTGGTGGTGGGGGGGGGGGAGGAATGCACTTCATTTTAATTATAGTGTGGGGGTATAATAAAATTCCTGGCTACGGCCCTGGTGGCTGAGCACATCACCCAGAAGAAGGTGTGAGGGGAAGCATATTGAAGAACGACGGAGGCGGAGGGCCGATGGGAGGCCCAAGGAAACAGTCTTGCCTCAAAGGGACGGAGGAGTCCATAAAGGATGAATGAGAAGGCCTTGTAGGCCCAATGCGAGCGGGATCATGATGAACTGAGGCGGAGGACTCGATGGTCGAAGGCGGAGGTGTAATGATCCGTGAAACAGAGGTGGAGCAGAGGAAAGGGACGGGCGTATTCAGTTGAGCTGGAAAAACGGGAGCGATGTGGCAAACCCAAAGTAGGGTAGAAGGGAGCCATCCTGTCTTGGTCCATCGGAGGTAAGGGGAGTTCGACCTGAATCAGCGGATGAAGGGATCCTCTTGCAGAAATGGCGGTGAGTGAGGAGTTGTCTATCCGGGCGTCCCTGTATCCCGTCCGCAGAGACGGACGGACGCAGGAAGAGAAAACACACATTAGGGAGCGGACGGTGTTGACGGAGGGAAGTCAGCTACAGGATGCAGACTGGGGACCTCTTGCACCGCAGGTGTTGACACTACCGTTGCGCTATAGGCCAGCAGGCAGGAATGAGGGCAGCTGTTATCCTGGGCAAGGCGACATAGGACGGTAAGGAAAGCACCTTAGGATGTGGGGGCTCAGAAGGGAGACTTGGTTGAGTCGGAAGGGTTATAAAGAACTCTGAGCATTGCTGCAGGAGGAGGCCAAATTGGGATTGGGAGATACCAAGTTTACTTCACTTTTTTTGTTTTTATATCCATTACGGAGGATACTCTTGTAGAGAAAGGTAGCGGAGGGAGGCGTCCGCCCGTGGAGCGGAAGGAACCGTAATGGAAGTGAGGACACAACAGTAGCTCCCGAGGCGGGGGCTGGAGAGAGGATGCTGTGGAGGTTGAGGCGGGACGATGTCATTGCCTAATCAAGGCCTTGAAGCATATCCACTACTGAGGATAGACCTGTGGAGAGAGGCAGCAGAGGGAAGCGCTTGCCCATGGTAATCAAAATGAAGGTATGATGGCAGCTTCGAATCGGAGGCTGAGGCAAAGCCTTAAAGCGGAGGACAAGGCAGGATGAACGACCGCCTGTCCAGAGGGAAGGTGTGGAGGCGGGGAGGTGGCGTGGCAGTTGCTTCGTTTAGGAGGGACAACGGTGGTAAACCCTGTGAAGACGGATGAGTTCCATCCTCAACCGAAGGAGTAGTTAGTGCAGAACAATGGAGGGGCCAATGGAGGGGCCTCCCCTGTCACAGAAACCAGCAGGTAGTGAAAGGGTCCATCCCAAGGGGGCTGCGCCGAAGCAGTGCGCAGTGGGGAGGCGGACCGAAGACGAGGCATGTTGGTAACAGAGACTATCCGCCTACTGCCCAGCCGCAAGGAGGTCGTGAACCGCCGCAGTCAGAGGAACGGCAGTGAGCGGATGCGGAGGATAGAAAAATCCGAAATGCAGACGGCGCAATAGGATGCGCAGACGGATGAGCAGACGGATGAGACATAGCACCCTGTCTAATAAAAATAGCAGGTAAATGCTGTAGGGAGGAGAGGTGAAGGCCGACAGAAGGCAACGAAGCAGTCCATCCCAAGAAACCCGGCGCGGAGGCAGCTTCTGGTGAGGGGGACTGAGGACGAGGATCGGCGCTAAGCTGGACGGACGCACCCAAAGGCCGCACGCAACGCAGACGCGAGTTTGTCGGCCAAAACAAGGAACGATCGTTCCGAGGGATGGCAGCGTGCGGAGGATCCAGATAAGCAGCCGGGACTTGGTGAGACCGGATAGCGAGAAAAGGGGGAAAAGATATCCCCTTGTGTCCCTTTGCTCGCGGCTATCACGGAGGGGAGGTAATTATGCAGTCGAGCGTAACGCCCCCTATTGCGAGCGAGCTCAGAGGATAGGGATTGAAGGTCCAACGCCGGTGGTGGCTGTGTTGCACTGCTGAGGGAAGGATTCCGAGAGCAGCGGATGAGGAGGATCCAACATGTCCTGTTCCGTAGAGATCTCGAGGATCCCCACGTTCGCGCTAGGCGAAGGAACAGGAGAGGCGGATGAACGAGGAAGGGGGGATTCCCTTAGCGTCCCCTTTGGTCGTGGCATCCTCCAGGCGGATGCGGATACAGATAGCTAGTGCTGGAGCAGACGATAAGCACAGCGTTAATTCCGGAAGTGAACAGCGTGGCGGCTAGAGAAGAAAAGGTGAGCTCTGCCGCTCCGCCTCGACTTATATACGATGGAGGCTGCGCAGTAGAGATGCGTGGTAGCTAGCGGACCGGATGAACTTGTTTTATCTCTAGTCGAAACAGCATTGAGCGAATGAGAATACTAATAATTGGGTAATGTATTTTTCACGGCAAGTAGAAACTAAAATTAAGCAGGTTCGGGCCCTGCAATTTTAGTCTTTTTATAACCGACGAAAATACAAATTACCTGTTTTTCATAGCAGACTTTGTCATCTGGTGGAGGGCTAGGTTGAAGTCTCCCGCTGTACGAGACGGCGTCCCAAGAGAAAAACAAATTTTCCCTGATGAAGACACACCTGATGCCCCAACCAATTTCAACATGAGCCGAAAGCTTAGGAGGATCGGCGAGACTCAAGAATGAGTCGTCCAGGCTGTAGTGGGTGAGGTTGGGAAATGAGAGTTGCTCATATACGATTGTGTAATCTGTATAAATTGTGTACCGCATGCAGGGGTCTTAGCATCAACGAGGCACAAGACAAGAAATCAGGTTCTTGTACTGAAAACACCTTGCCTTGTGGGGAAGAAAGATGTCCTGACGATGTTGGGCATGAGTGCTATGTCTTGACCAGGAATGGAACGTTGTGTATCTATTGAGAAGGTGGACTGAGGTGCCCTGAAGGACGTAGGGAGCACAGGCTTCGAAACCCTAAAGGGTAGGAACGTGGGTGAAAGATGAGTTCTTCTGTCTAGTACTTGTTGATTTCTTGCAGTGCGGTGTTGTTGTTGGATCTGCTCCGTCTTCTTGGTCTTTCTCTTTTTTTGTTATCTACAGAACGGTTGAAAGTTCAGCGGTATGTAAAGAGGAGCAAATTTCCACCGTCCACTAACGAAGGAGAGGACCGTTGAAGCGAACGTCTTGCTGGCCAAGTGGAAATGTCTAAAATAGGATGTTTGAGTCGGAACGTGATTAGGTTATTGGATCATTCTGAGGCCCAGGGCTACCTCTTTGCTTTAGCACGACATGATGGGCAAGGTAGATCCCAGAATGCTGTTAGCACGTGTGGGTTGATCCCATGAAAAACCGGCACGAAGGACGACGCATTGCCGAACTGCCATCCAGAGTAGTTTGTGATATATGAGAGGGGAGACTGTGCTGTCTCTCGCCAAAGTGAAACAGGGGAATGGCCAGTCAGAACGGGAGGTTCGCTGGATTGGATGGTGTGGATTACAATAGAGGCGGCGGATCAGCCGTGGTTGTAACGGCGGACGCTACGACGGCTGAGGTGCTTGTAACGCCCCTGACATCATTGGTTGACAAGTACTTCTTAGGATCAAGTTTGGTGATTATTACGACTTTATACGATAATAAGCACAGCACGGGCTACAGTCCTGGCATGGGGAATGAAGCGTCGGTGTCCTAACTATAGGCCTAACCTTAATGCTACCGGTAATTTCACTGCCACCAGCGGTGGATTATTTTAATTGTTTAAACGTAGTATAAAGCTAAAACGGGCTACATGATAATTTACACTGGAAACAATTAATTATTAGGGAACGAACCTGAAGTTTAAAAGTCTTGGTTTTTATTTAAAACATCAGAAAAATGAAAATAAACACTTTTTACACTTAAATCACTAGTTTTGGGCTTTTACAAGTTTGAAAAGCAAATTAAACAGAATTTACATTTGGAAATCCGTTTGGACAAGAACAACGAAGTTGATTCTTAAACAATCTTAATTTTGACTAGAAAATGAAGATTTTTTCCTTGGGTTCCAATCCAGGAATACACAGCAAGCTGAAGCGCGTCCGCTAAGTTGCAACTATATGTGACAACTATTTTCAAGTCGTCCAACAGTTATTTTCCCCTGAATCCACAAAGATCAAACCGTCCTTTTGTTTACATTTAAGATTTAAAAGGAACAAAGAATGAACCTGGCTTTTTAGAATGAGATGCCTATTCTAACATTATGGTGGTAGGGACCAGAACTGCCGATTTGGGTTACCAACCATTAGCTAGAGGTTAGTTGAAGTTAAACTATAAATTTAGAATTGGAGGGTCCAAAGATAAACTTTTAAGCTAAAAACTAGTTACATACGAACACTACCATTTTGCCCGGCATGGCAACCACGGACGTGACATTTCCACTCCCGACCAGCGTGACCCTTCTAGCTTCTGAGATCTGTGAGCTGTGCTGACTGAGCTGTAGAGGGAGGGCAACTGGGGCTTTTTATGCTGGAGCAGCGGATTTTGGTTGCAAAAGCGCGGACGGGTAGGAGAGCTAAGGGGTTCTGATTGGTGGAGGGCCATGAGAACAATGGGAAAGTCGGTAGAGCAAAGGGTTTTGGTGCAGAGCCGTTTGAAGGAGTAGGGACATGTAAAAGATAGGCCAAATTGAGTTTTCAACTCGTGAACTTTGGGAAAGGCCTTTACATTAGAATATGGACTATGGATTGAATATTTACACGATTGCTTTCCGAAATGGCTCTTGTTAAAGCTTAGTAGTGAGGCTTGGGTAATGAATATATCACTACTATTAAATTTTACAAGCTTTAACTGGAAACTGCAGTGTTACACACCACAACTAGGTTGGGGGGGGGGGGGGGCAGAGTTTTAATGCACAGATTGACTTGGGAACAGATCTTTGCAGGATATATTGTTTTAATTGAAGCTAGTGGTGACATTCGGACGGTCACAGTCGGAGTTTTTAGGAGATATAAAACAAAAATATTTCACAAAAATTCGTGTCCGTGAGAATGTCGAATTGTTTTGGACTAATGGTAGTGTTTCTGGGGGCAAAAGAATATATTGCCCTTTATATATCCTTTTTTGCTTTGCGAGTTGTGCCAGTCTGGAACTCTCTCGATAATGAGACAGTTTCTGCACTGTCAATCACTTCTTTCAAAACGCGGCTTAAGGCTATAAATTTCCGTCCTTTTCTTTGCCGCCCGGAGAACTATCCACCGAGTCCCTAAGACCTTATTCCACTTTTTACTTGGGCCTACACTTTGCGGCTAATTCCAACATGCTTTTTCCTGCGCCCTACGTGCAATAATTCTAAATTATTTATTTTATGGTTGTGACAATTCCCATTTTAGGGATGCATTGTTTTAGATTATACCATAACCATCTGCCTTTCTATTTTTATTTGGGCTTTTTTTTTTTACATCTCCCTTGTCCAACACGTTTGGCAATGCCATCGGGGACCTTAGAGTCCCTGGCAGGTCTAACCTTGGTGGTAAGGCATTTATGTCCCCATACCTATTCCCTTAACCCCCCCCTCCCCCCCGGCCCATACTTTTATCACTTTATGTAACTGTCTTTTTTTTTATTTCGGCTGGCTGTCAGTGATCTTTCCTAAGGTCCTTGCCAGACCTATTGCAATTGCGACAAATATTATATTATATATTATATTTATATTATATTATATTATATTATATTATATTATATTATATTATATATTATATTATATATTATATTATAAAAAGATTAAATAGACTAGCTTAGATGAATGCTATAACGCAATAATTAAGTTGGATGTTTTAACCTTTGAGTTAAAAGATAGTTACTTGATCGTAGTGGAAATTTTTCATAAGATTTGCGGCCGACAAACACAATAAAAAATATCACACTTAAAATTGTCTGTATCCACATTTATGTGAGGTTAAGTACCAATTAAGGAAGCCCCTCCTAATGCACAACTAAGCTAGTATATGTGGGCTTTTTGCCCAAAAGAAATAACGAAAGTAAATTACAAATGTACATCGGGTTTCAATAATGGCGGCCGGAAATGATGAGTGCTACGGTTGGTTTCGTGAGATTTTCAAATGTGGATTCTGAATTTTCTGGAAGGAATTTTCAAATTCGGTTTTCCCCAAGAGGTAACTATTGTTTCAGGCGATTAAATGGTTCCAAGTTTGACCGATTTAGTCCATTATTGAGGATTTGGCTGAGGTTTGAAAATCAAGGTTTTTGCGTTTTTGGTGCGCTCGAGAAAAAAAGTGTTCATTGCAAAACGAAGGTTTTTTTCGGCGGCCTGCGTTTACACGGTGAACGTCGTGCAAGAAGGATCAAGAGAAGTAGGAACGGATACCCGAGTAGTCGAGGAATCGTTGGTGCTTAGGTGAATAAGAAGCTCTTTCGTGTGGGAGTGAGAGAAGAATCGGACGGTGTGGGGAAATCTGGATGGTTGGGTACAGCAGGCGTACTGGTAACAAGTACCGAGGTAACAGTATTGGGAGGACTGGCCAACGGGGTGAGGGCATGACGTGTGGGTAATATCTATTTGAGGCAGCGGAACCGAGAGGATCGTCTCATTATGAGAAGGAACGACTTGCTGTTGACGAAGGATCTCCCAGTGGGGAGTTCTTGTCTGTAATTAATTCGAGCTTCTACAGGTCTGGAGGAGCAGGGTGTTAGTATGGAACGATGGCAAGGATGGTGCCAGGTGAACTAGTTCCATAACCAGCCCAAATGAACAGCGGAGGCAGAGGCGGTATCGTGACGTAAGAGAGACCAACAGCACTATTCAGAGTTGTGATTCGGATAGCTGGTGAGTCAGGTGGATTGAAGACAGATGTACTGATGTGTTGAACAATAAAAAGAATTCGTAGTGGTGGAACCATGGAATCGCGCCGGTGGAACCGGTGGGACTGTGGTATAACTTTGCCAGTACGTCGTAATCCTGAATGTACTGGTTGAAAGAAGGAAGGGTCCCGGAGGTATGCGATACTGAGCAGTTGAGTGCTGTACGAGGTGTAAGTGGTAGATCTCCCTGTTTATAATACCAGAGGTGGGAAAGAAGCTCTTGAAAGGTCAAGAATGCTGGTCCGAAGTCGAGGCGGGCCAACTGCCAACTGAGAGGAACGGATCGTTGTCCGTGACAAGAGAGAATTAATAAATGCTGGTGTTTCTGAAGGAAGAAGAAAATCCATTACCTGAAGTGGTGGGAAGCATTCTTTCCTGTCTCCTCCTTACACACAGAGGTCTAGTAAGGGGAAGGAGGAATGGTGAGGAACGTGGTGCTGTCGTTCCTAGTGGGAGCAAAAGTATAACAACTTCGCTACGAGTGTACAGAACTCGTTTGGCAGCCACAAATCGACCCACAAGTGGTATAAAATCATAAGCATGTGCCGACATGTTTCGCAGGTAGTGAGAGGTAAATACTGACGGATTCCTCCAGGATGCTGCTTCCATCATGTCTGTGATAGGGACGTTGCTGTGATGGGCACAGGATGCTGAAATGGTGCTAACTCATGGGCATAACAAGAATACCATCAGCAGCACAGTTGACGTCAACGGCATTGTAAGCTTGAACCATGACAGTCTTAATCCAGGTGGCAACCATTCTCGCAGTGGTTTCTACCTATCGCGCCGTAAAGGGGAGGAAGGGTTGAGAACGGCTTCAACGAATTGACGTTGCTGCCTTTAAATAAAATTTGTGGGCACGAACCGGGCTACACACTCTCTCGGGTTCATCTCCCAAGATTGTTGTGAGTGCTGGGATGATGAACGGACAAGCCCGTTCCGAAGGCTTCCGAGTCTTTGCTTGGAAGGAAGTCCGTGGTGAGAGTGATCCTTGAGTGATCCGTGAGGCAAAAACACGTCAGGAGTTGCAGACAATGCTTGTACCTCACTGCAATGAAGGCAACCGGCAAGAGCGATCAAAAACACGAGGTTTTAACCTCTAAAAAGACTAAGTTGCAGGGTCTGCACCTGCTTAATTTTAGTTGTTATTGCCTAACCGAAAATATATATTACCTTATTTACCCCCTTTGAGCTATTGTATCCCCTAGAAGTTGAAGTTGCTTTCCCTGCCTGGCTCGCACTTCACCGTGCATGCATCAGGTATGGCCATATAAGGCCCGGCGCAGCTGCGGTCACCATCATTTCTCTCAGAACCTAGCTCATCGTGGAGAGGTTTGGGCGGGAATCAAGATAATGTATATTTTCGGTTAGGCAATAAAAACTAAAATTAAGCAGGTGCAGGCCCTGCAACTTTAGTCTTTTTATACCCGACGAAAATATACGTCACCTTATTTACACTAGCAGACTTTGTCACCCGGAGGGGGGCTAGGTTCGTGTCGGAAGAAGCCGGCGTTGCCCCAGTCAGAGTTTCCCGCGGTGCGAGTCGGCTACCCCAGGCACGAGGTGCCGGTATGTTGACCAATCTGCTATCCCGACCACTTTCACTCATGGACGGAGGATGACCGTCTGCAGATGGAGGAGGCGGATGATAAACATTGTGTGATCGTATCTGAGTGAGATCGGGCTGCGGATAGGGGTTTGTTTTCTTTTTTTTTTTTTTTGGTGGTAAGCTTCATCGTATGCAGAGGTCTAACATGTGGGGACAAGGATAAGAGATCAAATGCGAAAGAAATGAACCCTCTCACCTTGTGGGAAGTTGAAGAGCGGATGGCTTGGTAGAAGCTTGAAGTCAGGATAGACCGGTGGTTGTATGGTTGAGGTGGCACAGAAGAGATGATGTAAAATGATAGCAGGAACTGGAAACGGCGTGGGTGGGCCGTCCGAATTTGGGATCAGTGGAAAGGCGTTGTTTGCCATGAAGAGTCAGAACCGTCAAACGTCGGATGGAGCACAAGACGGATACGTAGGATACTACGGATCCAGGCGAAGCAGGGATGGCACGGAGTAGAAAAAAGTTGAACATGATAGGCAACAGTTGACTGTTACGGTGACGTACAAAAGGGTAAAGAGCATCCCAGATTTAAAACTAAAGTCCGGGCAAGGCGGATACACATGAAAGGTAGCAGAAGCATGAGTAGGTGTCTTGCCGGAGGCTGGATAGGAGGATAGTGAAATTTCGAGGATAGAGTAAGGCATTGATCCGGAGTTGAACGGAAACCAAAGGCAATTCCCGTTGCCTTGGAGCGACAAAGGGAGCATGGCATGCCGCCGTCAGACGAATTGGCGTTGCGTTGGATGCCATAGAAAACAGGGAAAAATTTGGGAGCATCATCGAAGTGTCATACAGAGTAACGTGAGAGGGATGGCACGGCAGGAGTAACGGTGGATTGATGCCAGTGTTACCAAAGACAGACTGTGCGGTTCGGGAAGGATATCCTCGGATGTGCGTGTAATAGATGGAGGCAAGGGTATAGCTGACACGGAGGGCACGGATAAGGACGCAGTGAAAGGGTCGTCGGTCGGAAGGGCGGCGGCTCGGGTGGCCTCAGGGACAGAGGATAGGGAACCAGCGAAAGAGACAGTGGAGAGTCGTGGAGGCGGGAGTGGAGGTGTGCCAGGTTCGACCGGGACAGGGAGTACGGACGGCGCCGTGGCGGATGGGTCCTGGAGGGGGACGGGGCCGCCTAGTGAAGAGAAGTCGGGGACGGCGTTGGGGTTCCAAGGGCGGATGATTGTGGAAAAGGAGGTGTCCCGAGTGTGGAAGGTGCAGAGCGGAGGCGCCGGGTCCGCGAGCGCACACAATAGTATGCTTGCCACGGTGGCGAAGATGGTATCGGTGAAAACCAGTTATAGTGTGCTTTGAGGAGGGCGTAGTTAATATGCTGGGAGCGGTACGTCTGACTTATAACCTCCAGTTTGTTTGCCAAGGCCTCATTTGTTGCGCGAAGAAGGGAATTCTCCGCCTGGAGGGCATCCGCTGCAGCGGCGGATTGACGAAGGAGCGGGAGGTCCGTTAAGGATTGCCGGGGCGGACATCAACGTCCTATCCTCTTATATGCTAGTTGGTTGATGGTTTTTTTTTTTTTTTTTTTGAGAGAAAGGTTGGAAAGGTGACGGCGAAGGAGGAGGCAGATGCCGTCGGTGGAGAACGGAAAATCCAGCGGATTGGCAGGAATGGTAAATCCGGTAAGGATAGTAGAGGAAGCAGGAGTCCAGGGTCCGGGGTGGCAGTCGTCGTATTGCTGGAATGCAGACCGGATGGTGGCGGAGGCCCGGACGTGGACGTGGAGATAAGGACAAAAAGTCCGGAGAGGCTGGTCGGAGGATGCATAAGAAGCGTCTACATCAAGGGACTCATCACAGGCGAGATCCACAGCATGAAGAGGAGAGGGTGAAACGGAAGGTATGTTGATCCTAGTCGAAACATGGGAAGGACGGAAACGGGGCCGGGATCCGGAGGCCAGCAGGACGACGGAAAGCAGGTGAGAGGGGACATGTGGCCCCTAACGGAATAGGTACAATAGGAAGAATCGGTACTGGAGGGCAAGAGACTAGTGGCGCCAGATCATCCGAAGGATGATGGGACATTGAGGACGTGAATCATCCCCCGAACTTGCGGAAGGCCCCGCGTTGACCGGCGGATGGGAAGACGGTAGTAAGGCCAGGGAAGGGGACCGAGGGTGGTTGCCGCGGATGGCGTAACACCGAAGGTAAGGCTGGCGGTTGTTCGAAGCGCCGTACGGCGGATTGAGAAAGATGGACCCTTGGTGGTAGGATGAGTAGGACTAGATAAATAGGATAGAGATCACCGTTCGCAGGTTGGTGGATGAAAAGTAGGTGAAGGCTGGCCGATGATCCAAGAGGAACAGCGAAGGCTGGTGATGGCAAGGACAGAGGCGGATGGCGGAGCGTACATCCGAAGATCGAAGGACTAGCTTGACGAAGAGGATGAATAACAAGAGGATGGCGCCTGCAAGATGCATGGGATACGACCTGAGGTGGATCGGTCTCTACGAAGTGTCCCTGGTTGCTTCAGAAGGAAATGAGGGTATTAACGCTGGGAAGATAGCGGACGGCGAACTGAGTGGCTGTCGAACAGCAGCGGATTAGCGAGTAGGGAAGTGTCTGGACCGACGATGTGTCACCGTGGCAGGAGAAATTATCCTGATCCTAGGGGAGGGCGGAGTGACCCTCCGGCCTGCGAATCCAAAGACTGTGGAAGGTATGGCCGGGAGCGGAACCTCCAACGGTAGATCTTGGACGACATACTGCAGAAGAAGCAGAGGAGGGTGGATCGTAGAGGACGAAGATCGCTGGTTCGGAGGACCGACGGATAAAAAGATGGAGAGGAGCGACGGACGGGAAAACGTCCAACCGGCGGTGTTAAGGTAATAGTAATAGGGGTTAGCGCGAACGCAATCCCCGCTACCACAAATTATACACTCGAGTAGTCCACAATTGCCACCATCGCAGGTGTCAGCCAAACCGTAGTGCAATGGTAATGCCTCAACCTGGGAGATCCGCCTTCATGGTCAAGGATACTCCTGAGCCAGATTTGAACACTAGTGAAAAAAAGAAGCATCCTAGTCTGAGGATGGACCGGTTCTCCATCTATCCGCTCCTAAGGGCGGAGCAGAGGAAACCGGGAGCGAAGCGTCAACCGGGAGTGGAGAGTGAAAGTAGCTGGTCCTAAGGACCGGTGGATCCGTGAAGAGGATGGAGGTCTAGCATAGCTGCATAGGACGAAAGCCGAGGAAAGACAAGATGACTGCATCGTCAGAACACATATCAGAAAGAGGGCTGCGCAGCAGGATGCACAGGCGGTGAGGACGCGGAGGGATACCACACCCCTTTAAGTAACAACAGCATCCAATGCTGGAGGGAAGGAAGGTGCAATCCGACAGCGAGCGGTGAAACGGCCCTACCAAAAAGGGCTGCGCAGAAGTAATGCGCAGTGGGGAGCCGCGGATGAGGAACTTTTTTTTTGTAAGTGAAAGCCGATAGAAGGCAATGAGGCAGCCCATCCCAAGGAATGCTGTGCAGAGGCACCTCCCGGGTAGGGGGACTGGGGACGAGGATCGGCGCTGGGCCGAACAGAGGCACCCACTGCCCATACGGAACGCAGACGCGAGGTCGTCGGCCAAAAACAAGGAACGGTCGTTCCGAGGGATGGCAGCGTGCGGAGGGCGGAGGGCCCAGGCAAGCAGCCGGGAATGACGAGGACGGGGGGGGGGGGAGGATATCCCTTGCATCCCCTTTGCTCGCGGCATCACGTTGTGGAGGTTAGTGCTAGAAGCGGATGGTAAGCACAGCGTCCCAACGAAGGGAACAGCGTGCAGTGACGACGGATGGAATCCATGGCGGCCGAAAGGTGGAGGACGGTTAGTAGATAACGGATAATCAGGCCAACGAAGACCAGGTGACACAAGCAGGATGGCCGAAGAATGGCTCCACAGCGGACCTGGCAGGGGACGGGAGAGGCTCAATAGCCAAGAGGCCGCAGTTGGAGCAAGGATGATGGTAGGGGAAATGGGGATCAGCGATCCCTCGTCCCGAGCGGCGGATAGTGGTCCAGACGAGGAGGAGGCCTCCCAATTCCCTGTCTTAATACTGACGTTAGTGCGACCAAAAACACCGACTTCCTGGTAAGGTATTCCCAAGAAGCCTTGTGTAATGCATCGTACGGTGCCTCCGCTAGTGATTGGAGGACCGCCGTGAGGTCTCAGTCTGGATAGAGTTTCCTCGACCTCGGTCGGAGGGTACAGAAGGACTGCACTATCCTAGATACTGCGGGGCTTTCCGTCACTTCATTCTTGCCTTACAGTGTGAGGAAAGAATTAATGGCCGCCCTGTACCCTTTAATGGTACTAAGAGCCAGTCCTTGCGCAAACAGAGTTCAGGAACAAGCATACATTTTGTGGTGACGGGTCAAGTTCGTTTACTTTGTCAGACACACACCAAGCTACCCAGCCTAGCCACTTGCCTTCATAGACACACTTTGATGAGTCCCCGTATACACTCGACCATCACACTGGTCACCGCGTCGGAGTACCCGTCCTCACGGAGCACCGACTTCACAACGTCCACGCATGTAGGTGGAGAATGCCGGGGTTGTGGTGCAGGGTCATTCCGTTGTGCTGCGTGAGCAAGTCTGCTCGCACTGGTAGCTCTACTAGCACTTCCTTCTTCATTTTCCACAGTTCCAAAAAACATGGTTCGGTTTCCCACCATGGTGCAATCAGGATGTCCCGTTCGAAACCTTGACTTTGTTGAGAACTGTCTGTAACAGCTTAAACGGCGGGAACAAGTAACCGTGAATGTTGTTCCACTCCACACTCAGCCCGTCCGTTGCCAATGCTTGTGAATCCGGGTAGGGCGACACGAAGAGAGGAAGCTGGGCGTTCACTCTCGTGGCGAACAGGTCCACCGTCGGTGTGCCCCACCGGTGGAAGAGGTCCCAAAACACCTCTGGGTCGAGCTGCCATTCCGTCGTCGGAATCTTCTCGCCCCTCGAAAGCTCATCTGCCAACACGTTCAGGCTCCCTGCGACGTGCCTCGGCTGGAGAAAGATCTTGAATCCCTCGCACAGAATGAAAATCCGGTGCACTTCCGCGTAGAGAGATGCCGATCTCGTTCCCCCTCCTCTCTTCAGGTATGAAACTGCCGAAGTGTTGTCCGAGAGGATCGTCACTGAAGAACCCTGCAGTTTGTGTGCCCACAGAAGTAGGGCATGCCACACTGCCCTCAGTTCTAACACATTGATGTGTAGAAGACATTCCTCCTTAGACCATTGCCCGGCCGATTGTTCTTCTCCCACGGTTGCACCCCACCCCGAGGAGGACGCGTCAGTGAGTAGCAGCCAATCTGACGTCGGTGTATAGATTGGCACTCCCGCCTGAAAGTTGCTCTTGACCCTCCACCAAGCTATTTCTTCGATTGGTACTCTGTCCAGCCGAATGAAATCCTCCCACGACCACCGTGGAGCTCATTCCACCTTCCGCAGCCAGTGAAGTGGGCGGACCCTCCATGACCCCATGGGGACTAGTGTCGCGCAAGAATCCATCTTGCCAATTGTTCGTGAGAGTTCCCTCGCGGTCAGGCGCTGAACCTGGAGTAGCTCGCGCGATGCTCTCATCACCTGCGAAACTCTGTCTTCGTACGGTTGGATACTGAAGTTGCGGGTGTCTATCCACGCCCCCAGAAACTCGAATTCCCGTTGCGGCACCAAGCTCGATTACAGTACGTTTACACCCAATCCAAGTTGTCCCATGAGTCTGACGCATCTCGTCGTGTCTCTTGACAATCAGTCCCTGTCCTAATTCCGGAGGAGCCAATCGTCCAAATACACATGTGCGTATATGAGGGCCCGATGTAGCACTGCGAGCACTGGCTTCATTAAGACCGTGAAGACATGAGGCGCCGAGCACAGGCCGAAGGGAAAGACTACAAACTGGTAGACCTTCCCCTGGCAACCCAAACGGAACAAATGGTGCACACTCGGGTGAAGTGGAACATGGAGGTAGACATCCTCCAGGACGATGGATGTTAAAAAATCGCCTGGCTTGATAGCCTCCCTGATTGATGCCAACGTTTCCATCTTGAAGTGGTCTGTCATGATGAAAGCGTTGAGGTGTCGAAGATTGAAGATGAATCCCCCACCCCCGTTCCGTTTGGGGATCACCCTCACCGTGCTGAAGAACCCCAGGGTGTTCTCTGGCGCTTCTACAAGTGCTCCCTTCCTAAGCAGTGACTCTAGCTCTGCCACATACTCCGGCGGCTCCTGCCG
Source organism: Lithobius niger (assembly GCA_023313725.1). NCBI lineage: Eukaryota > Metazoa > Arthropoda > Chilopoda > Lithobiomorpha > Lithobiidae > Lithobius > Lithobius niger. The sequence goes on along the minus strand of JAHWFP010209415.1, from coordinate 60,023 downwards.
ATGTAACAGTCAATGTAGTGGTTTTAGTGTGAGTGGTGGCACCGAAGTAAAGTTTGGGATATAACCTTGCGCCACCACTGCGAGGACGAACTTGTCCGTTGTGATTTGCTCCCACACTCCAAGATGGCACGAGATTCTGCCCTCCACCCATCCTTGGGGGGGGGGGGGGGGTGGATGCGCCAGAGTGTTGACAATTCCGAGTGTTAGGAGGCCTGCGTCCTCCTCCACGGTTCCGGGGAAAGCTGCCTCTGATCTGAAATCCTCTTTTCCTAGCTTCTCTCCGGCTCCCGCTCTGAGCGGATTGGCTTTGGGGTAGGGGTTGCCCTGGACTCGACTGGTCCTGGCACCCAGGGTGAAGGGGTTCACGAAAGGACGCTCTGCTCACCATGCGCCTCTGTTGCTATTGTGCTGGCGTTGTGCGGTTGCAGGTGTCTTCACCTTGTCACGTAATTTGGGTGCTATGGAGAGCAGTTGCCCGTTGAACACGTCCACTTGTGCACCATCCAAGTATGCATCACGTCTATGTAGCACCGAGTTGAAAAGCGTGCGTGAACTCCAGTTTACAGCGTCCGTGTGGAACTCTGACCCCTTTCGCATTAACTTGATCACACTGTCGATCTCACCCAAATCCCTTTCCTCAGGCGGCGCTGTAAGGAAGTTCTTCAACTTGGCCGTAGCTGCCGTAGGCCATATCAGCGGTGGAGTTCGCCCTTAAGCTAGCCCGTTGAACTCTCCTCCTCCTCGAACTGAGCTGTCGCAATCTTAATCCACTGAGGACGCTGTAACGAAGAGTCCATGTCCACCCGAATCTCGGGTGTGACATACTCTGTCGCCTTGTATGTTTTGTACCACGTCACTCGGGGAGCGTTTGCGTTACCGACTGAAAAGAAAAATGTCCCTTTCGACAAGTCTGGTGGCGGTGTAGGTGCAACGGCCGATAGCACCTTCCCTTTGTCCGTCATCATACCTCCATTCACCAGAAGCTGGCGAAACAACACCTGAGACTGTGGCAGATTGTTCTGTTGTTTCACTACCCTGTCGATGTTGGTAAACATTGTAGCCGGTGGTTCACCTTCCACCGCTTCGGGGATGACAACTCTTGGGCAAAAGATGCTCGGTAGCGAGTTGTAAACCTCGTCTACTACCCATTTCCAGTCTATAGCTTCCTGAGCACTCTCTTGACCCCTCCGCCTGTTCCTTCCCTCTCTCCACTCCCTGAGCAGCACCCTGTTGTGGGGGCACCACCTGAAGCACCATTTCCACTGTGTACAGATCCTGGGTGTCCGGCAAACCCACCCCGGTTTGCGATCCGCCGTCCAAATGTGGATCCTCCAACTCCACACTCACGGGTATCGGATCACTCGCCACTAACTCGCCGTTTGTGTGTGTACTACACTACACTAAGGGACCTGAAGCACTAGCCCGCGAATCCACCATTGAAGATTGCCCGGCCCCCCCCCCCCCCCCCCCCACGCCCCAGCCGTGAGTTGGTTGCACTGCGCTGTCCTGTTCCGGACCCATCCGTCCTTCCCAACCACCATAACCCAGCCAAGCCCACTGACCACCGTACGTGGCCCAATGGTTGTCTCACGAACCTGTTAGGCCCCATGGAACGCTCGGGTCTGTCCCCGGTCGGCTTCCCTGCCCGGTCCGCTGTGTCCCGGACTGCGACGTGTCCGCTCCTCCGTGTCCGCGACCACTATCCTGTGTCCCGGACTGCGAACGGACCAAGCCAGGCGTGGCCGGCCAGTTCAGTCGTGTCCGCGTTGATGCCCTGAGAGGCCTGTCCCGGTCCCACCCCGGAGTGTGTCCGGGACGGTTCCGACAGCTATTAAGAGGAAGTCTGTAGGGGCACGCCCATAGACTCCGCACCCATGCTGATTACTGTTACGTCACAAACACTACGTGGCGGTGTCCCAGGTGGTGTCGACGACTGAAGCATGTCTTGTCCGTCGTCGCTCGCCGTCGTCCGGGGCACTGAGTGAAACACCCCGGGCAAATGTGGCGCCTCTTTCGTACCGAAATAGCTCACAAAAGTATCCAGGATCGCTTTACGAGTTTCCAGTGCACATTTGCGATCCACAGCCTCCTGTTCTTTTTTTTCACACTTCTTCCAACCTCGCCATTTTTGCCACAACGACCTTTGCCACGATGCTCGGTAGGTCAGTTTCCTGTCCGGACGTGGTTTCTGTCCCGGACTGCGCCGAAACAAAGGAATTGTCCGATGGCGACATAGTGCCGTGTGAAGCACTAGAATTGTCCCCCGATTCCATAAAATGTTCTAGGTCAAGATTTGCTCCTGCATTACTTGCCAATAACGGCATTTCCCGTTTTCTCCGATGTAAAACAGCTCGACGATCCGAATCCACCCAAGTTGCTTTGATAACCGCCACCATTTTTGAATCCATTGTTGAACACCACTCACCGCATTTGAAGCTCTCAAAATTGCAGATCCGACATCTACGGCATCTTGGGCGTGGATCCCACGGATTTAACTTCTTCCCACACTTCCCATTACCATTTCCCAGGCACGTTAACCGGTTTTTTGGGTTTTTTGTAGAAACCATGTCTGAGAATACAGCAGTTGCGACCGATCTCGATCGCGTCCCAAAACAAACTGTGCGGAGAAGAGAGAAAGGGGCACCACCAAGCGGTGGTCATGAGTCCCAGGGAGCGCCATTGCAAGGACCTAGAGTGCATAAATTTCATGTTCGGGACGGGCAGCATTTCCAAATAATTGTAAAGCCTTAAAAATACAGGTAAGTATTTTAGCCTAGCAGTAAAAACGGTTTTGGGTGTGAGATAACTGAGTACACAGGAGGTCAGAGGTTCATAAGGTGCAGAAAGGAGAGTTGTGAGGACCAGGGCTAGATCCCAATCTGGAAAGTGTCTTCGTTCCACAGGTCGTTCTAGTTCAAGACTTTATCAGGGCGGAAACACAGAAATTATCAGTAAGTGTGAAGTTACCCGCAGCTCGAAAAACGGTGTTTATGGCGGACCGGTAGACAAGTATTAGGGATGAGTCGGCAACCGAAACGGAATTTTCGGTTTTTACTGAAAACCGATACCGCTACCGATTCGGATTTTGTGTCGGTTTTTCGTACGGTGTTCGAAAATCAAAAAATGATTTGTTGTTTTACATTTTTTTTTTTATAATTATCATTTTCTACGTATAAATGACAGCAAAGCTCCTAGCTATTAAAACAACAATAGTAGAGGAAAATGGTGCCACAGCTGCTATACCCATGGTCTATGACGCTGCTGAAAGTGAAAGCAGGAGTAAGTTGAAGCTAGTAATACTACTGTTGCAAGAAAAAAAATTAGGAAAATCTGGTTGGGGTGGATGGTGGCAAAAACCAATACCGAAACCGAGGTTTTTTCGGTGTGAAAACCGAAACCGGAACCGTAATCAAAAAAATGAAACCGACCCACCCCTAACAAGTATAGTCGACCCTCGGGAGATCTCTGTGAAACAGATGGTCTAAGAAGCGTAGGAGTTCAGGGACAGTGGGACCGACTGGATTGACTTGTTTAAGACATCAACGAAACCAGTGTCGCCAATCGCTGTTATAGATTTTATTAATTAATAGATAAAACGGTTAAAGATAAACGATTGGAAAAGTGTATGCTTACATGTATATGTGTGCGTGTTAAATGCTGCCTATGGACGTTTCCTTTTGGCCGTGTCAATCTGGCTTAGCGGTAGGACCTTGGCCTTTAATTTCAGAGGTCGTAGGTTCGATTCCCCGCTCAGGCAGTCTGACATATAAGTCCAAAAGGCAACGTAAATAGGTTTGCATCCGTATTTCGTTAATAGATTTTATTGGTAGAGGCCCGAACTGCTCCGGAAGCGATGCAAAAGGCCTGTTCTGTAGAAACGCCTGCTGCTTCGAGAAGTCGGACGATGGAAGCCACCTGTGTAACCGGAGTGACTGCGGTCGCAGGTTAAATACGGTCCCCCGTTGTTAAGAGAGAAGTTGCAGGGAGACCGGGAGGATCCTCGGTGAGTCCACAAGTAGACTGAGAAGTAGAGGGAACCAAGGGGCCAATGACCAGTTCGGAGCGACAAAAATGAAGAGGCCGAGGGTGCGAGAGATTTTGCGAAGCACGAGTGGTAGCAGTTTCGAAAGAGGAAATAGGTAACCGAAGAGGTACGTCAAGGTGAGTGTCAACGCATCCACTGCCGAAGCTTGGGTGTCGGGGACCGGGCTGACGAACTGGGGAAGTCTGGCATTGAACTTCGTGGCGAAGTTGTCTACCATCTGTCACCCCCATACAGGAAAGGAGATATACATATTTTACATAAAAGCAACCATTGGTGAACCCCAAAATTGTATTTAAGTATATCAGCCTTAATTTGAGCAAATGCTCCTTTTATCAATTAGTTGTAGTTATTTTCGTGTTAACAGTACTCTTGCAAGCCCTCTAAAATCCGAATTGAACGTTCTTAGGATATTCTGAAAGTTGGGGATCTATTCTTTTCGTCAATCCCAACCAAAATTATTTAGCTTATAATTATAAGGACCATCCTATACCCATTTGAAGGTGAAGTGGTAGTGGCGTAGCAGCGAAAGCTAATGGTCACTTCTTATTCAAATTGCTCTTGCGAGCTCTCTAATAGAACGAAATGGGCATGCTTAGGATATTCTGAATGGGGTGATCTATTCTTTCCATCAAACTAAACCAAATTGTTTAGCTTAGCTAGGGACCATCTTAGACCCATGTAAAAGTGAAGAGGTAATGGCGTAAAGGTGAAAGATTATGGTGATTTTAGAATTAATCAAAGTGCTCTTGCGAGCTTTCGAATAGTCAGAAATGGACATGCTTAGGATTTTCTGAAAGATGGGATTTTCTAAAAGATAGGAATCTATTATTTCCATCAATACTAACCGGAATTGTTTAGCTTAGCTGGGGACCGTCTTACGCCCATTTAAAGGAGAAGAGGTATTGGCGTAACGGCAAAAGCTTATGGTGATTTAAGAATTCAAAATGCTCTTGCGAGCTCTCTTAATAGCCCGAAATGACATGCTTAGAATATTCTGAAGGATGGCAATCTATTATTTCCATCAATTCTAATCAAAATTGTTTAGCTTAGCTAGGGACCATCTAAGAGAACAGGTAACGATGTAGCGACGAAAGCGTATATTGTTTTTTTTTAATTCAAAGTGCTCTTGCGAGCCCTCTAATAGTCAGAAATTCACATGTTAAGGATTTTCTGAAAGGGGGAGGGGGATGTATTCTTCCTTCAATCCTAACCCAAATTGTTTAGCTGAGATATAATATAAATACAAATATGAGTATTGTAAATGGCACTTTGAAATTGAAACTAGCAGCCACACTAATTACAGCGACACATTTACACAGGGCAGGACAGACCCTACGTAAGCTAAACAATTTCGGTTAGGATTGAAGGAAAGAATAGATCCCCACCTTTCAGAATATCCATTACTGGCTATTACAGGGCTCGCAAGAGCCCTTCGAAATTGAACATATGCCTTTTCCGCTACCCCATTATCTCTTCACCTTTGAATGGGCATAGGACGGTTCTTATCCAAGTTTAACAATTTCGGTTATTATTAATGCAAATAATAATCTCTACCTTTCAGAATATCGTAAACTTGTCCATTTCGAGTTATAAGAGAGCTGGCAAGAGCACTTTGAATTTGAAAATCACCACACGCTTTCGCCGTTACGCCACTACCTCTTAAAGGGCGTAGGATGGTCCCTATCTAATCTAAACAATTTTGGGTAGGGTTGATGGAAATAATAGATCACCACCTTTCACAATACCCTAAGCATGTCCATTTCCAGCTATTAGAGAAATGGCAGGAGCACTTTGGAACAGAAAATTACTATTAGAGCACTAGCGCAATACTTGAAATAGGAATTTGGGGTTCAATGGTTGCTTTTGCGTAAAATATGTTAATTAAATGGCAGCATGAGTGCGAGGCTAAAATCTCCTCTGATATAGTAGCTCTCAACAAGAACAAATAAAATAAGTCGAGACACTGAGCCTGTAGATAATGGAGATGGTTAGTTTTAGTTCCCACTAGTTGTTCCCCGGCGTAACATACGCCAGTCTAGCGGATTCACGCTTATTCAACTCGGCTCCAATGGTCAGCATTATTGAGGCAATAGTGTGTTAGTTTCTAATTGTTAGAGTGCATATCCGTTCTCATTGTGGGCTGCTCGCCATTTTTTTTTGCTACCGTGTCATGAATGAACCCGCTCGCCCTCTTGCTGAATGTTGCAGAGTACAGCGGATTAGCTGGCATTATTGAAACTTCGTTTATTTAAGCATGATCCCTCAAGTCTACTCATTAAGGAAAATATAGATACTATATGCTGTGAGAACAATGGAGAGAGAAGAGTGGCGCGTCATTTGCTTATCATTACATAATCTTTTTGAAGTCCGTGTAAATAAATTAGTTTTTAATTTTTGAAGTAATAGTAAATGCTGGGAGTTACATGAAATGTATAAGTTTGGTCACCTGCTGAAATAAGTTGGGCAGTGTTATTCAATACTAGAAGGGGGTACAACTTGGCAGGCCGCCATCTTGGAAAATGGCAACCCGAAGAGTTTTTTTTGATTTATCTCAAGAACAGTAACTCCAATCAAAATCTTAGAATACCAAAATTGTTCAGAACAACATTCTGCACAAAACATATTCCCTCCAACTTTTTCGTAGAGGAGAAAACATGTGCTGTAGTAAACATGTACTGCATTAAGTTTTAGTCTGTAAAGTGTGAGCTAATAGATATATGAATTCGGTTTAAAGCATTAAAAAGGTTGTAATCGCACCTTTCGAATACTTTAAACCTCATTCATTTATTTGTATTAGGTCAAACGCTATAGACTCAAATGTAGTACTATGTATGCTTATCATACTGCCCGCAAAAAGTATATAATAGTTTTATTCTGATTTTTCTGCTTAACCATTGCCTCTACAAAAAAGTTGATGGGAATATGTTTTGTGCATAATGTTGTTCTGAACAATTTTGCTATTCTAAGTTTTTTGATTAGCGTTACCGTTCTTGAGATAAATCATAAAAATTTTCTGGCCGCTATTTTCCAAGATTGTGGTCAGTATGGCGGCCTGCCAAGTTGGCCCCCCCTTCTAGTATTGAATAACAGTACCTAACTAAAGAATTTCAGCAGGTGGACAAACTTTTTCATTCGATGTAACTCCAACTTTTTTTGGCATTGCGTTCACACCTACTATAAGAAAGTTTATTCAGCAAGGAACCTCAAGATCAGGGTTGAATTCCTCTTCAACCTACTTCAGTGGTCAATACCAATGGAATTAATACAATCCAAGAGGTGTTTGCTGGGAAAAAAACTACCTTGGGATTCTTCAGAAATCCGAGCTTAAACTTGCTATCCATTTGAAGCAAGTCTGGTGTGCTGCGTACTGCTGAAATGATAATCACATCTTTTTCTTGACCCTGATACTCTTCTGTGGATCCAACTCTCACATCTGTTGGTTTTTTGTTCTGCAGTTCTTTTAGTTTAGCAGGTGTGGAGCCAATTTTTTGCAGAGCTTGCCTAATTTTACGGACCTACAGCAACAAATAAAAAATAAAAAACAGTAAGAATGTGTCACAGGAACTACTTAAATTTAGGGAAAGGGTCATTCCAGCTCAAGTGGACGAAAGGTGGTAGCCATCAGATTTTATTTTTCTGAAAATTGGTATGTTGGTTGTTAGTCGAGTTCATAAGACACTCAAAACCCTTTTTTCGATTTTTTTAGACGAATAGTTTAGGAATACAGGACCGCTAAAGTATTGGGTATGGAGATCATCTTGGATTTTTGTGTTCCATCCAATATTGGATCAAACCTTCGTATATTGGCAACTATTGGAGTTACAGAGGTCATCAAGGTGTCAAATGAAAGTTAATGACAATCTATTACGCTACATCTATCATGCTGGACGATACTTAACCGCAGCGGTACTTCAAAATTTCGTAAAAAAGACCCGAGCGTGTTCCCCGTTTACGTGAGAGTACACTCTACTCTTCTGGCGCATTTTTTTTTTGGGACCATGATTCCTTAGCATAGGGTCTAGGCTCTAGGAGGGCCTAGGCTCCTTCCTCCGCCTGATCACCCAATGGTGGTTAACCATTACTTACTTACTCTCATCGTAAAAATGTTAAAAATATGTGTTTAATATTCTCAGATATTCTCAGATATAATATAGAATATATGCAAAGTATGTAACAATACGTTTAAGACAGCAAAACACCTAGTTGGGTAGCAGATAAAAGAATACTGAACATTCAAAGTACGATGGTTGTAATTTGCAATGAGAATTTTTTTGTCGAATAAGCAATAGTTCGACTAATACTGCGCTAGTGTTGGGTGGTAAACCGGTTCTCACGGTATACCACGGTACCAAAAATGCAATGGTACCAAATACCATGCTTTGTCAAAATACCGGTATTGCTTCAAAATGAAAAAAAAAGGCGCCAAAATTATAACGGCTTATTTCGTCCTTGAGCTGTAACGCTCAGAACATTGCAACAATCCGTTAAAAGATCAACATTGGTCAAATTGGAATTCTACACAATGCACACAAGTCAATGGCGAAACGAATACCGAAGTTATTTGCATAACTTTGGTGCTACAACCACCTTTGTTTATATTTACATTTTACTTGGATAGCATAAACTACAAATTTTAGAAGATTTTTTTATTTATCAAATTTATTTTTTTATTTATCAAATATGTCACAAAACATGCATTCAGCTAAATCCGAGGAAAAAAAAGACAATAAATCTTTTCCGTTAAAACTATGATTAACAAAACATATTTTTCAATTAAAATTTGTTATTATTTAAAAAGACTAAAATACCAGGGCCTGCACCTGGCTGATTTTAGTTTTCATTGCCTTTACGAAAATATACATCACCTGAATTTATAGCAGTTTCCCGTTTGAGTATTGATTTCCCTTAGAAGTTGTGTTCCCTGCCGGGCTCGTATTATACTGCGCATGACTGGAAGCAGACAAGCCTTTATAAGCTCGGCACAGCGGATCAAATGCCATCTTTCTCCTAGCCCCCAGTACCTAGTTCGTAGAAAGGAGGATGGGCGGGCTTAAGGTAATGTATATTTTCGTAAAGGCAATAAAAACTAAAATCAACAAGGTGCAGAGCGTGGTATTTTAGTTTTTTTATAGCAGACGAAAATATACATTACCTGAATTTATAGCAGACTTCGTCACCTAGGAGGAGGGCTAGGTTCGAGTCACCCGCAATACGAGCCAGCATCCCCAGGAACAAGTCCCGGTGAAGACAACCTTGTGTGTCCCAATCAAGTTACTCACGGCCATGCAGAGACAATAGATAGGATCAATGATGCAGTAGTTAGCTAACAGCAAATAGGCTTGGTGAGAGATTGGGGATGCGATCTGAAGAGGTCGGTAGTGAGGATGTCACACTTGCGTCGTTTTTCTGCAGTGGGTTATTTTACTTTTTTTTATCGCAACAGGGTGTCCCGACCCTAGGGGAACAAGGTTCAAAGCAGGTATTTAAGCAAGAAACCGCTTACATTGCATAGGGACTGATGAAGCTTGATGTGCTGATTGTCAGGAGGATAGGACGTGTAGATAGTACAGCCAGTGTTGAGCTGATGAAAATGTCACGGATTGGCTAGATTGAAGGAAAGGCGTGATGGATAAAAGTTCTGGAGACCACGGAGCAGGCGGGCAGTAATTTAGCGGTCTGGAGGGAAAACTTGGCCGTTGAAATTGCGTTATGCGAGGGTAGGCGCATGTCAGGAACGCACAGGTAAAAGGGATCGGTTAATCCAGTGAGGATCGTAGGTAGCGTTGCCATGGGCGTATTGGGGATCGAAGCGCGGTGTGTGGACCAGGGTGTAGGACTGGTTCACATAAGTTAGCAGTACATTGCTAGCAAAAATTTTTAAAGGAAAAAAATTTAAAGGGTTAACTTATGTTTTAAATGTATGATGCTGTACGAGGACGAGTAGTCCGCAGCCCAACACGTAGGTTGGATCATGGAGTATGATCCTCGTAGACAAGTTCTTGCAGCTGATGGAAACACTTGGTGAAGCGAGGTTTTATTAGAGGATGAGGAATCCTAACACGTTTGCACGTTTGCGGCAGGGGGAACATGGAGGGTCTCTAAAAGAAACAGCGGAATGGGGAGCAAGTCCATGAAAGACAGGAATGCAGAGTATGACGAAATCCTGGAAAAGTTACTGCATACTGACGCGTCCTGCCAGATGGAGAGTGGGGTGGTAGGCGCCAGTGTTGGAAGATTGATTTTAGGAGAAAGGGACTGTCGTGCAGTGGCAGATGGATCGAAGAACGGTGATGTTCATGGTGAGGGAGCGGCGTGGTGAAGATCTAGAATTGTTGGAGATGATTGGTTTGCCATCGACTTCACAGAAAGTCCAGAGGAGGAGGCAAACGTGCGTGGTCGGCGTGTATGGGATCATGCGCAATAAAATGCTCGCCATGGAGGAGACGATGGTAGAGGTGAAGGCCAGTTCTTGTAGTGGGCTTTGATTAAGGCATAGTTAATGCGTAGGGAGCAGTAGCGGCAATTCACCGTTTCCAGTTCATTGGTGAGGGCAAAATTTAGTTGAAGGAGGCGTGGATTTTCGTCCTGAAGGCTAGTGGTTGCAGCTGCTTCTTAGAGGGCTGGCATGTTGGCGGCAGCGGCGTGGAGTGTCGAAAGTTCGGTGGAAAAAGACTCGGCAATATTAAAAACAAATTTAATATTGAAGTCCACATTTTCTAGGTCGCGGATGGATAGCTGCAAGCCGCGAGTTAGAGCACTGCGGAGTATTGAAGCAATGGGAAAATTTGGTGGTTCTGAGGAGGGAGGAGTGTCGACTGGCGAGGTGAGGGAAGCCTCGTTTGCTATGGAAGAGGCAACAACCGAAGTATCGGGCTGACGGAATGGAGGATCGGTTGAGCCGGGAAGAAAGGGGGGG
>JAHWFP010209415.1:34437-46645 GCA_023313725.1 Lithobius niger | reverse complement strand
CCCCCCCCCCCCCCCAACCCCCGCAATAGTCAATCAGAGTAGTCTAATTCAAACCTTAAATATTTTTTATAAGCAAACATTAAAATTTACAGGATGTTATACGTTCCAAGCATAGGAGTTGAGTTGTTTTGAACACCTCAACACATATGTTCCAACCAATGTACGCACGTGCCACATTTAGCTACGCCGCTACGCGATCACCTTAGTTGCTATTCCACAACTACCATGTAACCACGTTGCGTCTAAACCCAATGACCGTGTAACCACGTTGCGTCTAAACCCAATGACCATGTACCCACGTCGCAGTAACTTGAGAGCGCTTTTATCTTACATTGACTTAACACTACGTCGACGTAGTGAAATGCTGCCTCCATGTACCCTTGGTAATTGGTGTTCCTGGGCTAAAGTGATAGTCAGTCTGGTAATCTTGGGTGCCAAACCTGGAAACTGCACACTTACTTCCGTTGAGATCCATGTGCATGGTTTGCGTCCAGGCTTAAGAGTTTTGCAGTGCTACCGAGATCGTTTGAGACGGTAAAGATTTTGATGTCATCGAGGAAAATACAAGTGTCACTTTCAAGATGTTCGTACAGGGTGTTCATGAAAATAATGAAGAGTGGACCAAGGACACTCCCCTGTGGTACTCCAGTGACTACTTCCACTGAGGCAGAGAGATGGCCGTCCACACTACATTTCTGGTGCCGTTTGTTGAGGAAAGACGTAAGCCATGCAAGGAGTGCACCCGAGTAGCCTACATCACTGAGAACTCAAAAGTTTGGTGCGAGGTAAGGTGTCAAAAGGTTTAGTTAGCTAAGTCAAAATAGACTGCATCAGCTTGGAGCTTGTCATCACGCCACTCGGTGATCTTGTAGAGGAAGTGGATGAGATTATGGGTGGTTGACCGACCAGGGAGTCCTCCATATTGATTCTGGTGGACGTTGTCAATGGCAAAGTTAAACATTGTCTTGAAGATATTTTTATGGTTTTGCAAGGAAAGCTGGTAAGGCTGATTGGGGCGGTAATTATTTTTTTTAGTTGAGCATCAACCACACATTTTGTACATTTTTACTGTGTAATGTGAGATTATGTCAATACCTTTTAGCTCCAATAGTTGGCACGATACAAAGGTTCGATCTAAAAAAGGACGGAACACAAAAATCCAAGACGGCCACCAAAACCATCCCCACCCAATGCTCCTAAACTAATTCAACCAAAAAAACGAAAGGAAAAAAGGGTTTTGACTGTCTTTACAGACTCTTATCAACATAACAAAATTTGAAAAAATAAAAACTGAACTTCAGTTAACGAGGTTTCTGATTCCACAGCATGACCACCTACATCAATAAAGACTGAATAAAGTGAGAAGGCAGAAGACTGGATGCCACTAGTCTCGACAATAAAGATTGAAAAGTCATTGCAGTACGTGGAATTGTTATTACTAAGGGTACACCGGGGTCGGTCGGAAACCTTTTTTTTTGCATTTTGGTCCATTTGAGCTGTAATGACCTGAAAACCCAACCCTTTTCTTAGAACTAGTTTACTGTTCTACCTGTTGGTTGTATGGTGAGATGATACCAATATCTTCAGGCATTACCCTCATGCCATTGGTTCTGGAACTTAACAAGTCCTGCACATATTCCACCACAAGTTGAACTTCAGCTACATTGAAAAAGGATGGACTGTTGCTTTCTCTGACATCTTTTCCCAATACTCCATGAAATAGTATAGGAAATCCTTTTGAAGGTAGTGTTTCCCACTGAGCTAATGTTTCACGAGGAAGCATGTCAGCACAAGCCTTTAAATAAAATACAATTGTTGAAGGACTAAGCACTGAGGTAAAACTGAACTGCTTTTTTTCTAAACCGCACAGAAAAAGAACTTCTTTGAAAAAATTTAACTGCAATGACCTTTAGAGTAAAACTTACCTGTAACTCATTGTCGTAGAAGAGTTCGTTGGGGACTTTAAGTATGGATGGATGTGAACGGTAATTACAGAGAAGTTTGGTGATAACGGAAGGATTGTAATTTTGTTCATCTTCATCACTGCTGTAATGACCACGCTTGTACATATCACAATTCGCCATGAGTCTCTCCAAATACGATATGCCTATCCAACCATCACAAACAAAGAAACAATTATGCTAATGAATCGTCACAAGTATTTACGTTGGAACATTTTGCAAAATTGTACTTTACCTAAGCCATGTTTGATAGCAACAGGTGAGCGCAGTACTGGACCCAACTGTTTGGGATCTCCTGCCATGACAAGTTGGCCACTCTCAGGTGATAGCATTCTGGCTACAGCTATCAAGGTTTCAGGTTCTACAGCATGACCAGCTTCATCAATAAAGACGTGAGTAAAGTGAGAAGTTGGAAGACTGGATGACACTAGCCTAGATAATAAAGATTGAAAAGTCATTGCGATACATGGAACTGTTATTACAAAGGTTGCACTTGGTCAGTTACCTATATTAGCTGCTGGTAACTTTTCACTACAATAACTATAACCTTAGAACCAGTTAAAATAACGACATGTGGTCTGCGACCTTGTGCTCAGGACATCACCGGTTATCTGCATAGCTACCTTTTACCATAAATCGTGGATTAAACGCCCATGGGCTTATGCAATTAATTTGGCAGACATAGGGGGTGGGCTTTAAATCAAGCATTGTCGATTTTCTAACCTTTCTGGACATCTAGTACAGAAAATTTGAAGCTTTTGAACGATCTCTGAAGACCAATTTTTACATCCTTTTAATTGCTGTGTGGACGGGAGGAGGCTTAGGTGAGAGATGCCCAGGCCTTGTGCAGGTGTTAAGAGCTAAAGGAAGAGTCCACTACTACTACAGGGAGGGAGAAGGGGACAGTAAACATAGCAAGCAGTACTATCTTTATTCACATCTTATAACTTTTAGGTAATTTGACAATTTGATGGGTGGGCTTTAACTCCACTATTTCATGACTTGACTTTACAGCATTTTCGTGTATTAAAAGCTTCAACTGGGCTTTTAATACACGATTTATGGTAACTGTTAGGTTTAACATTTTAAAGAAAACAATACCACGTTTGACTTGTACAGAAGTCCAAGTGTACAGCTCCCTCAGTAATTACAACCAGCAGTAAAGGTTCCTTGGCACCTTTCCAAATTTCCTACCATGTTACGGTTTTGGGGCCAAGTTTTATAGAAACATGGAAGCCAATGAGGGTACAGAGGGCTCTCCTACAGAGTAGTCAAGCAGTGTTACTTATTGAGAAAAGTAAACTTAGTTCAGCCACAGGAAGAAAATGTAGGTGGAAGTACATTTTTAACTGAATCAATGGAAATTTGACACTGAACTATTAACTCCAATTGAGGACTTCCAGGTACACAACCAAACATAGGGAAGCCAAAGCTGGGAATGAGAGCTCAATTTCAATCTAATTGACTTACCTATTTGTCTACCACTAAGGTATAATTTTATGAATAATGCTTTCACTGAGACCTGCCTATTCCAATAAGTGGTACTGGAGTTACGGGATCATCGCTAAAGACAAGTACTTTCTGCAAAATTAAAGATTCTACCAGAGAACTTGTTCTTGCAGGAGAATCTAAGTTCTCAGAGTAGAATCCGACGAAACTGCGTTACTTGTTTGGGGTCTTTCCCTGCCTTACGGCGCTTTGTAACCTGTCTTTTTGCATCATTTCCGTCTAGAAATGCACGTAAATTTTACGTCACTTCCCCTCCGCTTCTTTAACTACACTCATTTTCGCCCGCGCCAATGCGGTGTAACTCAACAGCAGGGAGGCGGGTGGGTCCACAAAGTAACACAGTTCCGTCGGATTCTACTCTGAGAATTTAGATTCTCCTGCGAGAACAAGTTCTCTGGTAGAATCTTCAATTCTCATTCGTAACATCCTTCTCACTGTGTTACTTGTTTGGGACAGATTATAACGGTGCTAGTAGTACTACGTATACGCTGAGCTTACCTTCCCTGGCCTCCTGGCCAGTGACACCCGCGTTGCTGACGTCCTAAGCCCCGACGCACCAGACGACCCATGGGCCCCAAACATCCCTGGCCGCCCTATCCACATACGGGTCCCACAGTAGATCGTCCTGGCCCCGATCCAAGCATCGTCTTCAGGAGAACAAACCAGGCCGCTTCTTCCCACTTCGGTGTCATCATTATTGCCCACTGGACCTCATCGTCTAGTAGCTTCTGCATGCACCTGTCCAGCAGTGGGCATGGAGAAAACAGATATGGCGACACCCCGGTCCACGACACACTGAAAGCATCCACGATCGTCGCTCCAGGGCACCTGCCCCATGATCCGAACCTGTCGAACTGTGCCGTTGCCGAGGAGGCTAACAGGTCGATGCCAGGCACTCCAAACCAAGCGCAAATGTTCCTGAAAACGGCCGGTGATAACTGAAAATTGAATGAGTCCGTAAACCGTCTCGACAACCCATTGGCCGACATACTGTCCACCCCTGGGATGAACACAGCCCCTATGACACCGTCCATGTGCTCCTGCCAATCCCACAGCCATCGCACCAGATCCGTTTATGTCGCCGAGCACATTCCGCCCTCATTGTTGATGTAGGCCACCGTTGTGAGACTGTCAGACATTATCCGCACCTGTCGTCCCCTTAACCGGTCTTGGAATGCCTGTACAGCGTACAGAACAACCAACATCTCCCGCATGTTTATGTGTAAGTCCGCCTCCGCAGCTTCCCAGTGGCCCTGGGCCCCTTGGCCATACAACGAAGCACCTCAACCTATGTCAGACGCATTGGTGGATAACACCATCTCAGCAACCCGCGATGGCCAGTCACTTGACACCTCTGGAACGTCCAATACCGGCCACCACCACTGCAGATCGCGTCTCGAACCTTGAGAGAACCGTCCCGACGACGCCGTCCCTTGTAGCCATAACCTGAGATCAGCCTGTAGCCACCGTATGTGTAGGCAGGCCCCTGGCACCGCACACACACCACACTTTCGCATAGTCCTAGGAGACCTGAGCACCCCGAGAGATTCGCCCTCCTGCGCCACGCAGTGCTGTACCAGCAGCAGCAAACTGTCTCTTCTCGAGTGGTAGCACCAGGCGACCACGATCCAGGTCAATAAACATCCCACGAAAACGCACCGTTTGTGATGGCTGTAACACACTTTTCACTATTTGGTGAAAACCCCAACCGAGCCAGGGTAACCAACGTCAGTCGCACATCCCGTGTCACTACGTCTCTGGAAAGCCCGATTATCCCAAAATCATCTAGTAAGTGAAAACCAAGACACCTATTCTCCTTAGAAAACGGCGCACCTTCGTGATGAGTTCCATAGAAATCCCTTGCGCCGACGCCACGCCAAAAGGCAATACCCTAAGCCGTTAAATGGTGCCCAGCCAGGTAAACATAAAAAATTTTCGCGACCGTTGGCGAACTGGTACTGAATAGTAAGCCTGTGACAGGTCCACCTTAGCCATCCACCAACCCCAGCGGAGTTGTTTCATTACCACTGATAGCGTGTCTAGAACGCACCTCTGCACAGCCACATAAGCATTTAAACCCTTCAGATTCAAGATGATGCGAACGATCCATCCGGTTTCACTACTGGACAAATCGGGGACTTGACACCCACAACACCACCTTGCACAACATCCAGGACGTCCTGCGCCACCAATTCTTGCAATTTAGGCAAAATTCGTACGTCTGCATCCACCTCTAAAGGCCCTGGCCACACCTCTGCCACCGGCGGTGCCCAACACAAATTTAAATTCGCACCGAACCGCACAACATTCAAGGCCCACTCAGACGTGCCTATAGCCGCCCACTCCGCGGCCCGGCCGGCCAATGCACCCGCTTTCCACTCGGCCGCACACCCAATATCAGTAGACATATTCTACGATCTCCAACCGGGCCTATTAATTACAACCGGGCCCCCACTTGCCTAATCTCCTGCTCGGCCTCCACCTAGCCAGCTTCTAGTGCCCGCCTCACTGGTACATGACCTAGTGGAATTTTTCGTATATATCTGCAAATATATGTCTATTGCACTCGAGATAACTATACACGTGGATTCGCCTCACGACCGGTTCGTGGTATTTCAACTCCCAACGTGTCGGCACTAGTTAGGCTTAACGGTTTCTGGATGCCCACCGGCAGTGCGACTCAGTGAAATAAAAATATTCGTTCCCACAATTTACGTAAATGCTCTCTTCACACCAGCGGTTCCTGCTACGGTCCTTTCAGTAATCACCAATTAGTTACTCACAACATTAGCCAATGCCCGTTCGTGAACACCAGCCACCATCTTGTATCGTTTTCCCAGCCGTCTCTGTAATTTGAGCGGCCATGCGTCTCGTCAACCGCCTCGCAACACAAAATTTCCTTCTCTTGAAACAATTCCCCGAACGATTTCTTGCAACAACGTCATCGGTTCCTAGTTCACATGTCTATTTCCGATATACTGCTGTTTAAAAAAAAAATTTTGCCAGTCGGCAACCAACACACAACCAACCGCGCTAGCGGCGAGCAAAGGAGTGGAGTTGAAGAAGCAGAAGGGAAGTGGGAGGGAAAGCGACGTAAAATTTGCATGCATTTCTAGACGGAAATGACGCAAAAAGACAGGTTACAAAGTGCCGTGAGGCAGGGAAAGATCCCAAACAAGTAACACAGTGAGGAGGATGCTACGAATGAGAATTATTTAAGCCACACCCGCAACAATTTCTGGTGGCAATCTCACCGAATTCTGCAATAATTTTTTTACAATTCTGGGGCACTACACAAAACAATACCCTCACCATTTGGCACAACCATGATAATAACTTACAAGACATAAAAAAGGCTACAACTTCATTACAAAAGTGGCACAGCAAAGTCAGAATAAAATCTTACTACGTACCTCCCTGCAGTTACCAGAGTCGTGATGATAAAGCGATATGTCATGACCTTCTCTTCAGATGGATAAACATACTTTTCAGTACGCTCATCATAGTTGCTACAGGTCTAAAATATAAAACTATATAACCATATTTAAGCAATACGGACACACTATAACAATTTTATAGAATACTTACTTTTACTGCATCGGGAACTGCTGACCAGCTACGTGATATTGCAAAAATTCTTAAAATTTGAGAGGCAGGAATGGTTTTCAAGAGACGTTCTGCAAGAAGATCAGCTGCACTATTTGAAGAGGCGCACGCTAAAATGTGACTCTCGGGATATTTTTTCCACACCTTAAGACAAGTAAGAATTAACACAATTACAAAGTGGAATTTAAGGGTTGAGGAATTATATATCCTGCTGAAAAAAATATATTCCTGCTTTATCTGCTTCATTGTGATCTGTATTATGGGCCAATCATTAAAATGAAATGAGAGGCCACAGCACAACAGTTTACAGTTGACTCTCGATATAACCATACAATGAACTTCCCCCTAAAAAGAACACTTTTTAAGTGTTCTTTTTTAAAGAACACTTTTTGGCCACTTCTGTTTGTATGCTAAAATCACCTCAATAAAAAGAACTTCTAGATAAGAAACAGCTCCATACAAACAACCTTTTTTCAGTGCTAAAGACCTTTTTAGATACTAAAAACCATCCTTAAAAGGAACTGATACCCAAACCATTGAGTCAACCAAGAAGCCAATAAATTATCAGATGACGAAAAAGGCACACCTGAATCACAACCCAAAATTCAAAGATTTTTCATCGAACAATGTAAAACTGTGTAATATAGTTTTCACAGTACAATCAAAAAGCAGAGATAGTTAATTTTAGATGTTGGGTTTTTACACTCCGTATAAGGAACTTTATAATCAGTTCACTGTAAAGGAACCTTCTGTATTAAGAACTCGCTGTATAAAGAACCATTTTTGGCGCTTTAGGTTGTTTATTATAAAGAGAGCTTACTGTATTAATTATTTTAATGTAAACACCACAGGAAGTCGTCGTGTACGATGGGGTTAAGAGGGGAAAAACAAAGCATATACGTGCCACCAGGAGCCAATAAAACGAGCCCCTCCGGGGCGAGGCCGGTGGCCTCGCCCCGGAAAACAACATGTTCAAAGAAAACATGTTCATTTGTTCCTGGTGCCACGTATCAAATCTAATAATGGGAGTCATATTTTTCATCGGGGTGTTAGTCAATATATGTTGGTTTGAAGGCAGTGACATGTGGAAACGAGAGTGCAGACAATTAATAGCTGGATCACTTTCCTATGTGTGTCCAAGAAAAAATTCACAATATTGTAGGAGTAGAAATCTTAGTTGAAAATCATACTCCAAATCACTATCACAAAATGTTGCCTGAAATATACTAAATCTATAGCAGCAGTCCCGAACAAATTGGACAACACCTTTCAGCCATGGTAACTAATTCCATGACATATTAAAACTCACTGTGCGCCTACTTTGCTAGATGGTTTAAAATTTTATTTTTAACACAAAATTTGCTTCTGCATATTGTTTATGTTTTGTACACTTCTGCATATTAAAAAGTCACAATTTTTAATTTAGGACTAAGCGAAATCAAAACGTAGCACAATATATCATACCACCACTCAGCACACTGCAATAAACCAGTAACTTAGTCACTTTCTAATGCATTACTTTATGCATGCTGTAGTAGGTTGGCTTTAGATCTACACAAACTTAAAGTTAATGCAAATGGTAAATTACCTGCATCATGGATTCGATGACAGTGACGGTTTTGCCAGTACCTGGAGGGCCAAAAATTAGGTAAGGTGTACAGCCCGAAGTACGGGCAACAATTGCTTCAACAGCTTGCTGCTGACGTTTGTTGCTGACCAGCAAACGGTTGAACAGTCTGTACAAAATATAAACATACCGAAACTATACAGGGTGGTCCACAAATGACCTGGATTCGCATTTTCATGGATCCAAATTGTAATTCTGACTCCGACAAAGTGGTGTAGCCATGATGCACTACATGAAATAGCCTAAGTTCTTTTTCAAAGCTTTTGACAAATTGGAGCCACTTTTTAAAAAGCAGAATTGGATTTTGGATCCAGAAAAATGGTCCCAACTGCATATTTTTTAAAGCTTATAAAGTTGTGTTTTTTTTTGCGGGCCACAATACAAATTCATACTTTTCAATTTAGTTTTTGGTAGCTTGCTAGTAACACTTAAGAGAATGAAGATCAAGCAAACAGTTTTTTTTAGTAATGGGCTGAAGACAGAGCTTAGATAACAGCACAAGAAACTAAGGCTAGGGTACACAAAGTAACCTGAAATCTGAATTTGGGTTTTTTTTGTCCTTTATTCAAGTGTTTTTGTAACCAGTAATAACCTAACCATGAGGAATTTTGACTAGCATCCGAGAATACAATGTATGTTGAAAATGAGTGTTTGGACATGGCAATCAGCCGGTGAAAATGTCGATTTTTTATTAATTTTTGACGCTGCGCACTTTGCTTCTTCCTCAGCTCGTGGTGACGACAAGATCACAGGGACGTTCTTTTGTTACAGATAGGATCCTAAACACCATTGTTTTGATGGACTGAGCAACAGATCCAACCAGTATACTTCAGCACACTCCACCCATCAAATGTCTACCATTCCCAAGCAATCAATGCACCAAGTTCACCAAACCTTCAACACTGTACAATATCAAGGCACAAAATGCAGTACTAACTGCACTGGCGAATCCTCCTAACCTCTCATAAAACACCTAACATCAAGATCCAATAGCGCAATACAACACTAACAATGAACTCGCTGTAAACCATGCAGCCCATGGTTACCTACCAGATTTTGAAAAATGCCACCAATGTCACACTCAACACAATTAACGAACCCTGCTTGCTATCTAAGCAGCCTACAGGGCACACACTAGAGATGCTACAATCCACCAACGCAAGGAAACAGACGGTCGCTGACATGCTTCCTGAATCCAACAACAGATCGTCACTATGATCTTAGTCATTACCACTTACTGAGAAAGAACTCTGCAGCTTATAAATTTATGAAAATTAAGGTGGCACATACCTATTAGACCAAACTATTTTTTGTTACAAAGCTAAACTAAAAAATAACATACATAACGGTAATACCTTTATTTGAAAATGTTTTATTTCAAAAGCTCAAGTTTTTATTATTATTATGCCTACTAATAGCCTGCTAATTAGCATAATTAGCAATACAGTAAATGAAGTGTAAAAACTTTTCTATCAAACCTATTTTAATATTTCACATGCCATTTTAAAGGTATAACTTACAGCTAGGACTTAAACTAAACGTTACATTAGTGAAAGCATTATTCGAGTAATTATAAGCAAACATTAAAAAAAAAACATGTTTTTAAATATTTTTTTGGTAATAGCATTCCAAATTATGGCATACGAAGTCGTTTAGATTGGCCTAACAATCACAAAACAGGCAAAATTCGATGACTGGAAACAGCTAATCAAAAAATGTTGTCAGCGCCATTTTTGTGTATGCAGCACCCTCCAGTGGTGTTTAAACGTACTAAAGCTGAAAGCAAACATCTACAGGTTGTTCGTTTTCAAGTTCAAACCAAATATAAACTGAACTTCAGAAAATTGCATCAAAACAATAAGATTATGGTACTTTGAGTACTATTTCCGGTTTTGGCCAGTTATGCACCACATTATAAGTTATTAGTTTTTATGTGTATATAATTAAAAAAAAATAAAAAAGTAAATAAGAACTTGTAGATAAAGATCCAAAGCTTCTAGATAAACAATACAATTTTTTTCAAAATTTGAAATTTTAATAGGTATGTGCCACCTTAAGCTTAATGTTTTCACAAACAGTGTGAGAGATCACACCAATCATCTTTTTCCAACATGAATCAGCCCTAGCAAAGTTCATGTGTGTTCACAGAATACAATTTACTTATATTTGCTAACTTTGGCTTAAAAACGGCAAAAAGTACATTACCTTAATGTTTTACAAGGTTTATCAGGTTCATCATGGGGGAGGGTGGCTTTTACTTTAATTCTTTAATTAAAGTTTAAACTAACACTCTAAACCAAGCACACATGCAAAGACCATCCAAATTGTTTAATATGATTTGCTTGCTAAACTGTGCAAGTGATACGTCAGCAGAAATTTAATAAGTACGGAACAAATCCTTTAGTTAGTGAATAGTAAAGGAGCATTACTTTGAATACTCATAACATTATAAACATGCATAAATTTTTTTTACACAAGCAAACTATCAAAAGTAAGTTTCTGGTAAATAATTCAGAAAAACTTACCTTATGAACTAACTTAGCTATACTCTTCTGAAAGCAACAACGATTCAGGGTGTAAATCAAAAGCATAGACACCCAAGTCATTAGTACACTAACACAATCAAGCAATAGCTGAAGGAAACAAATGTTTATTCTCGTACTAACTTTGCATGCATTATTGAAACTTTAGTTTTATTAAATTGTTAAAGAAATGACTAGCACAATCGCACAGATAAAACAGGATGTAAGGGGTGAAGTAAGGTGAGTTTAAAACTTTGTTTGCAACATTATCAGATTAGCTTTAACTCTCAAATAAAACTCCCTGCAGTTCCAAGTAATGAATATCAACCTTCCGGGCATAAAATACTGTGTATTCCACCAAGGTTGAGCAGCATTGACGTAGAAAAATATGTTAGTAATTAGCTGCTTAGTTTGAATTACCTGGGACATTCATATCTACCTATAGTACTACCACATTCGTACGATACTGTTTTTTAAATTGCCGTTCTTAACGAAACTTTTTTTTTTTTTTTTTTTTTTTTTTTTTAGCTAAGTCTGCCTCCATGTCTTGGGAAGAAAATGATTGAATCATTGGGTCTTTTAATACAGTTAGCAACCTAGGCAGCAGTGGACGAAGGCCATGATGAAAGGCCAAAAGACTTTGTCAAATGGACATTGTAGTATTTTTTTTTAATTTCATTAGGAGCAGTATTTCCGGCAAAACGATATGTACCTAAAGGTGAGTGGTGAAGAAGAATCTTCTAAAGGTTGTTTTCATGCTTTACCAAACATTTACTTCCTAATAAGCGAACCTTCAGTACAGAAAAAACAGGGCATGACAAATAATTTTTAAATTTAAGAATTAAGGTCTCTCGCCACTCTCTCCCCGTCTCTCGCCACTCTCTCCCCGTCCCACACTCCCGTCTATCCCCTATAAAATAACACTACCAAGTTCGCGTCTATCCCCCCAGGCCTTTCTCCCTCCTGTCACTTTCCGCCCGTTT